>JAAEAF010003602.1:0-92244 GCA_011037195.1 Triatoma infestans | reverse complement strand
CAAGTGTGAGACTGTGAACAGAATATCTCGTTTTGACTCTGTCTCTCGTATATATATTCAACTGGCCTCTCCTCTCCTCTCTTTCGAGAGGGGCTCTTTCTCTCTGATGCGTGGTGGGGGTTCACTCGCTAGTGTGGATGAGTGGTGGGGGTTCACTACCCCTACATCATCCCCCCTCCTGAAGTAATTTTTCGTTTGTGAAAAATTAGCGTTGGTAGCTTGGCTGAAACGATGATGTTGATGCTGCTAAATTTGTAGCATATGTGGCTAGCATGCGACTAGCATGCTGTGCTTTTTTTTTTTTGAAAGCCAGAGTTGTCAAGTCTGTCATAGAGATTTTTTTTTTAAATTTTGAGCAGTCTTTGGCAGTAATTTAAATATGTACATTGAAAGAACAACAGTTACATGATTGGTCATTAACATAATTTGAGAAAAGAAAACTAATAATTTCAATACATGATATTGGATCTGCATTTTTAGTTTAGAAATATTAAGAGATCCGTTAATTATTTATATTTGCAATCCAGATGCCATTGAAAATTTAAAATTATTTACATTTTGTTTTTATTTTGTCAATTGTTTATGTTATTGAAATACTTGGTAAATCCATTACTAAGTATCATGTAAGAGTTTGAATTATATTTACAAGGAGTTTTGCTGAATTTATGTGCATCATGGATTCATTTTCGATATAAAATTAGAAATTTAAAAATTTGAATATAAAATTGAACATAAAAATTGACTAAATCTAAGGTACAATAATGATTAAATAATTTATTTATTTTTTTTTTTTGATTAAATAAATATTTTCGCTTGAGTATAAGTATTAAACAATTGAAATAATTCATGATTCATTTTCGATATAAAATTAGAAATGATTTCCATGTAATGAAACTTATGGTTATAAACAATTAAACATTTCCAGATGAATGAAAAACGTAATGATTATGGTATAAATGTTAAAAAAAATTATTTCCTAATTAAGTAATGATATACAATAATAATGATTTGATTAAATTGTTAAAATATCTTCTAATAATTATTCAGATGTAACAAAACTAATGGCTATAAACAACTGTTCATTTTTAAAGATGACTCTAAGAAAATGGAATATGAATTCAAATAAAATTTCAAGATGATTCTGCATAAATTTAAAATTCATTGAAAATTATACAATTGAAAAAGATTTTTGATAAATATCACAATTATAGAAGTAGATAATTAATAAACAAATGTGATGTAAAAAGATGCAGAGTAAAATTTAAAAATTAATACATACTTAAAATAATTGATAGAAAATTATATAATTGATTGATGATATGACATGATATAATAAAATATATAATTAATTTTTTTTTTTTTTTGTAAACACTTTATTTATATACAATTGTTTCTAGGAACCTTAATAATTTGTGTGTGTTTAGGCAAATTAATTAAATAGAAAGGAATGTTAGAAAAAGAAGAAAATAAATTTGTTAAAGTGAAAAAAAGAATTTATCAAAGAAGTGATAATGTATGCAAATGCATGATGAAAAAAAAGCAATTTATGGAAGAAATGATAATGTACCTTTCCCATGGAAGATACTTTGAATCAAGATGATTTAATTTAGTGTTTTATTAATCTTCGTTGATGCTTGTTGATTGTATGTTTCAATCTTATAATTCAATATTCGTCGATGTTTAAAATTTTTATATTTGTCGATTTTGATTTTATTTAATTATATTTTTATTTTATTTTATTTATTTTGTTTTGTTTATTTTGTTGTATAAATTCTATAATTTATACATTCGTGGAATAATATATTTTGTTTGTTTTGTGTTTGTAGACGAATTAAATTACTTTCTTTTTTTGCTTCCAACAAGGGTTGGAGTTGTCATACGCTGTCTTATAAATCAAGGTGCAATGATTTAATGTATTTGTTTTAGTTGATTTCTGAATCAACGGTGCAATGATGACTTTGTTTTCTAAATTGGTTTTATGCATTATTTGCACGAAGAAATTTGTTTTATGTTATGCGAAGAAATTTGTTTTATGCATAATGTTGTACGAAGAAATTTGTTTTACGAAGAAGGCCTTGATAGAAACGTTGCTTAATTTATGTAAACTTAATATTAATTTATAACTAGTGGACGAAATCGATTTCTTGCGAGCAGGAGTGCAGCTGGGATACGGCCGGGGCTGGGATACGGCCGAGGTTGGATACGGCCGGGATATGGGTGAGAGCTCACAAATAATTGATTAATATTTCGAAGGTCGATGAATGTCTGCAGATTATGTCGACAGAATTCGAAGTGCTAAAGCTAGATAGATTAAGCGAATATTGTTAGTGGTAAACAAGTATTATAATAGTATCATAAAATATATATGAATGTATATGGCCATATGAAAAAAAATTATTTACATGGGGTGTTGATTTTAATCACCCTTCAAGGTACATGTGACAAAGAACAATTAAAAGTGAAAGTAGAAACTATAATAATCTGGGTTTTTTTTTTTTACCAGGTGCAGAAAGATATCTCCTTTTATTAGTACTTCCATTGTTCGGCAATTCCTTGAAGATTAAAATTTCCCAATTGAAAATCCTTTCCTATTGAATGTGGCTGGAATTCCTTCCTAATGTTTGTTGGCTATGCTTATTGTTATTTCACCCTTTTGTCGACGTTTCTATTCTATTAAACAAGAAGCAAATAAATGAAGTATATCTAAGAATTAAGGGTTTTTACCTGTTTTGTCGGCGTTGAGACAATGCTGTGGAAGTTATATTCAATTTCTAAATTTTTCCAGTATTTTAATCCTGCAATAAATTCTAGCATTGTACCGTTTGTTAAATTCCCGTATTGTTTGTTTTTCTAAAATAAGAAAAGTATTAGCAATTGCTCCTTATGACTCCTTTGTCGGTATCTAAATCTAAAATAAGAAATGTTTGGATTTGCTTTGTATCAATGCATTAGTAAATGCTTTGTATGATTTCCTTTATGACCTAAAATTCAATGTTTAAATAGATAGGGTGTTTAACCTAAAATTGTTAAGAATGAGAATGTATATTATTTAAATAATAAATTTTCAAAATGCCTGGGTGTATTTACTGGGATATTTATGTTGAATTTATTTAAAATTTTTAATTAAAATGTTTATTTTTGAATTTAAATTTTGAAATTAATTTTGAAATTTTCCTTGGACTAGAGTATTGTCTCCTCCCAACACCAGGAAAATTTGTCTAAATTTTCCGAAAATGTTATTAAATTTTTGCTTTTCTTGGCCGTAGATTCATTTTATGTGTGTTTGTAGGTTTTTGTCGTAGATGTGCTTTTTTAATTTTGCTTAGATGCACTAATTTTCTTTCATTATTATTTAAGGTAATTAGTGCAGTCTGGTTGGAAAATATTTTGTAAATTTGGTACGGGCCATGATATTTTTTTGTGAATTTTCCCGTGGGCGTAAAATTTTTTAAATAAACGTTATCTCCTACATAAAAAATTTGTTTTGAAACACTTTTATTATAATATTTTTCCCTTATTTGTTTGGCTTTTTCATTATTATTTTTTGCCTGTTGACGCACTTTTTGAATTTTTTCATATAGACATTTTGTATAAATGTTAAAATTTTGAATGTCTTTTTGTGGATAGTTTAGTATCCAGGGAAATTGAAATTTGGTACCAAAAACTAGTTCATGGGGGGTAAAGTTTGTGGATACATTTTTCGTTGAGTTGTGTGTAGCTTTAATTAATGGCAGGTAATTATGCCAATTTTTGTCACTTTGGACATAGTGAGATATGTTATTGGCGATGTCTCTATGAATTCTCTCTAATCGTCCATTTGACGCAGGGTGGTATGGCGTCGTGCACACTTTTTTAATTTTTAACAGTGCACAGAATTGGAGTAGGATGGTGGACGTGAAATTGGTACCCAAATCTGTGAGTAGGTACTTTGGCGTGCCGTATCTGGTGAAGATATGGCTAACAATAATTTGAGCAATAGTCTCCGCTTTTTGGTTCGTAATTGGAAACATTTCCAAATAGCGGGAATATTGACAAATTATTGTTAATATGTATTTGTATTCTTCGCCTGTTATAATATTTGTTGATGGCTCTAGCGGTCCAACAATGTCAATTGAAATAGTTTGCCAAACATTAGTTGGCTCGCTAAATGTGCCTATTGGTGGTTTATAGGCGTTGTCGGTTTTTCTAGTGGCGCAACTATGACACGTCTTGACATAGTTCTCCACGTCTTTGGTCATGTCAGGCCAGGTGAATTGAGTTTTTATGCGGTCATATGTTTTTTGTCTGCCATAATGACCAGACAATGGGTTGTCATGATACAGCTGTAAAACTGTATCACGCATTTTGCTTGGAACAAGAATGTTGTTGTCCAGCACATTGATTAGAAGGCCTGAATCATCTGTCGTGTAATTTTTTGATTGGGCTAGACGTCGGCATTGCTCATCTTCAGCCTGCTGCTGAGCTATTTCTAATAAGTCGATGTTTGGGTAATATTCTGGGGATATATCGGTGCTGATGCAGCCTACTTAACGCATCTGCATGAGCGATGTTTTTACCCGATCTGTGTTCGATGTAGAAGTCGAACTCACTTAATTTCAGTGACCATCTGTACAATTTCGAATGCGCGTCTTTTAAATTTTGAAGCCATTGCAGAGCTGAGTGGTCAGTTATTATTTTGAATTTGTAGCCGAAAATGATATATCTGTACTGTTTACAGCCAAAGAGAATGGCTAACAGTTCTCTTTCCGTAGTGCAGAGTCTTGTTTCAGTTTCAGACAGTACGCGGGATGAAAAGGCTATTGGACGTTCTTCGCCGTTTATTTGTTGGCTTAGAATTGCAGATATGCCAACGTTGCTCGCGTCCGTAGTCAATATGAATTCGTAATTATAATTGGGGTATGCCAGAATCGGTGGAGAAATCAATTTTTGTTTTAGAATTTGAAATGCCGATGAACATTGAGAAGACCATACAAACTTGGTATTTTTCTTTGTTAAGTCTGTAAGGGGCTTGGCTATTTCCGAGAAATTATGAATGAATTTTCTGTAAAAACCTATAAATCCTAAAAATGCTCTGACGTCTTTTAATTTTTTCGGAATTGGATAGGTTTCTACAGCTTTTAACTTCTCGTGATCTGGAGAGATGCCTTTTTTGCTCAATGTATAGCCTAAATATTTGCATTCTTCTTTGAAGAAGGTACATTTATTTAGGTCTATACAAAGATTGCCCTTCTGTAATTGTGTGAGAATTTTTTGTGTAGATGTTAAATGTTCATGAAATGTTTTGCCGTGAAAAATTAATATGTCGTCAATGAATGTGTTGACGAACCTTTTGAATTTTTTCATATAGACATTTTGTATGAATGTTAAAATTTTGAATGTCTTTTTGTGGATAGTTTAGTATCCAGGGAAATTGAAATTTGGTACCAAAAACTAGTTCATGGGGGGTAAAGTTTGTGGATACATTTTTCGTTGAGTTGTGTGCAGCTTTAATTAATGGCAGGTAATTATGCCAATTTTTGTCTCTTTGGACATAGTGAGATATGTTATTGGCGATGTCTCTATGAATTCTCTCTAATCGTCCATTTGACGCAGGGTGGTATGGCGTCGTGCACACTTTTTTTAATTTTTAACAGTGCACAGATTTGGAGTAGGATGGTGGACGTGAAATTGGTACCCAAATCTCCCAAATGAAATTGGTTACCCGTGTAACCCGATAATAGTTTATCCATTAAACGCTGATATGATCCGCTCGCGTTCTTCAGACCGAACGGAACAGATAAGAATTTGTATGTGCCGAATTGTGTTATGAATGTTGTTTTGTCTTGTGATGATTTGTCAAGTCTAATGGAGTGGAATGCGTTTGAGATGTCGAGTGTTGTGAAGTATGTTGTGTCATGTAATGTTGATAATATGTGCTGAATGTCTGGAAGAGGATAAATTTCAGATGTGGTGATTGCGTTTAATTTACGTAAATCAACCACGTATCTGTACTGTTGGCGTAACTGGGTGATGTCGTTTGGATCAACTTTTGTGTGATCCGCAGATTTCTTTTTAACAAGAATCACGGGATGCGCCCAGTTACTCGTCGATGGTTCAATTATTCCTCTATCCAGATTATCTTGTATTAGTGCTTTCAGTATGGGGGCTTCTGAATGTGATAGTTTGTAAGGTCGACTGTGTACAGGCGGATGATTTTGTGTGTCTATGTGGTGTGTAATATCTGTAAATTTTGTTTTGTAATCTTTATCATGAGTGAATGTGTCATAAAATGGAGAAAATGTTTCAACAATTTTGTCTGCTTGTTGTGGAGAGAGATGAGTGAGTTTCTGGCGTAACTGTTGTTGAAAG
This sequence comes from Triatoma infestans, assembly GCA_011037195.1. Taxonomy (NCBI): domain Eukaryota; kingdom Metazoa; phylum Arthropoda; class Insecta; order Hemiptera; family Reduviidae; genus Triatoma; species Triatoma infestans. The sequence continues at coordinate 85,896 of JAAEAF010003602.1, read as the reverse complement.
GCTTGTAATTGTGTTTTTTGTTCGTGCGAGAGTTGTTGAATAGAATTTATGGTATGTTTGTTTGATGAGTTGTACGCCTCAGGGTTGTATTGAATGTGTGCAATTGGAAAATGTTTCGTGATGCAGATTTCATGTTGTGTTGTATTTATTAATGTTATGGCACAAGCATTGTTATGTACGTTAGTCAGTGTGTGGGGTAAGTAAATTCCAGTAGGTAGACTGTCATGTTGTGTCAATAGTATGGAACCGTCTGGAATTTTTGTATGTAGCGTGTAAGTATTGACGATGTGTGATCGTGCAGGAATTTTGATTTTGTGTCTGGTTGATAATGTTTCTGGTAAAGATGTGTTTTGAATTTGTGTTAATTTGTGATGTTGTGTTGTCTGTTAAGAATGGAATGACTGTTTTGTTTATGGTTATGTTTGAGTTTTTGAAATTAATAATGGCTTGAAATTTTGTTAGTAGGTTTCTCCCAATGATCATTTCAAATTCATTTTTCAGTTGGGACACTATGAATTTACCTTGAATTTTTGTGTTTTGGCCTATGGATAATTGAATGTTTGACAGACCATAATTGGGGATAATCTGGTTTGTGATCGATTTTAAAATGATACCAGATTCTTCGGGCCTCGATTTGACGTGACTGGCATCTATGAGCGAGTGTGAAGCACCCGTGTCGATCAGAGCTTTAACTTTTTTGTTTTTAATTTGGACGTTGATTAATAAATTATTTGAATCGTTGAGTGCCGGGATCAAGACCGTGGTAGCCGTTCGTGAAAACGGCTGAGCGCCTAATCGTTTTTTGCATTATTGAACCAGCATGCTTTTGCAGTATGCCCTCGTTTTTCACATATCTGGCATGTTGGCGGAACCCATCTATTCGACGTATTGCCAGTATTAAATTTGTTATTATTATTATTGCTGTTATTATTACTATTAATATTATTGTTGGGCATTTGTTTTTTGAAATAGGGCCTACTTTGCCTGAAGGTACGATGGTCTGGCTTAAATTGTGGCTTTTTGCCAAAATTAGTGCGCGCTTGTTTATTATTATTAAAATTATTATTTTTGTTGTTGCAGTCGCGGTTCCAGTGGTTGCCTTGACAAAATTTACAAGGCGAAGGTGGTTTAGAAATAGAAACTCGCCTTCTCTTATTTTTCGCGACTTGAAATTTTTGTGTGCATTCCGAGTTCCAATGGACGCCGGAACAATGTTTGCATGGCGATGGCGGTTTGTCAGAAGACTGTATTGGCGAATCTGCCTTTTTAATGGCAAATATCGAACCTTGAGGTTCTGCACTTTGTATGTCTCTGAGGGCTGTTGCATAAGTTTGAGCCTCATCAAGGTTTTTGGGGAGTTTAATTTGGACTTGGGCCTTCATGGAACTTGGAAGTGATTTTATGAAGGCGTCTGTTGTTAGCCGCTCAACTAGATTTTGTAACGTTTGTAACGGGTTTTGTTGAGCTTTGAATAAGAGAGATGTGGCAATGTGCTTTATTCTGTCAGCAAAAGCTTCCAGAGTTTCTGATTGATTTTGTTGCAAGCTCGTTATTTGCTGCAACAATACCACGGGCGTTTTTTCTTTTTTAAATCTGGCAATTAGACTTTCCGTTGCTAGTCGGTATGTTAAAATGACGTTATCATTTGTACACTGCATTTTAAAAGTGTCAAAGAAAATTTTTGCCGCACCCGTTAATTTTAAAATTAGGATTTCCAGTTTGTCGGCTTCTGACCATCCCGAAATCGCACTATAATTATTAATTTGGTCTATAAAGGAATTTATGTCGCTATTATGGGAACCGTCGAAAACTGGTAAATTATTTATCATTTGCAAGTTCCGGATGTTTACGGGATTTGGAGCGTTGCACTTGTTTAGAAGGTACGCGATTGCTTCATCAGCAGATTTTTGTTGGCCATCGATTGTGTAGGTAGACATGATTTTTGATAGTCTTTCTTTTAAAATTAACAAATTGCCACTTGTGGAAAGATTATGTTGTTTTAATTTTTGAATAATTTCGGCTCTTTTCATAAAAATGAAGTCGAAATTTTAAAAATATGAAATATACAAATAGATGTAACAAAAATAGCGGAAATAAAATATTTAAAAGTGTAAAACTAAAATGAATAATAATTTAAAAAAATAATAGAAATTTATATCTTACCTTTTAATGAGAAATGGCTGGGTTTCGATAGCGCTGCCACCAATGTAATAGTTGTAGGAGGAGATGTTGGTTGTGGATGTTGATGGATAAATAACACCTCAATATCGGTATAAGATATATAATTGATATATATGTATATGACTGACTGCCAAGGACTATATACTTAACACTACAAGAACAGAACAGACTGACTGACGTGGCTAAACGATGTGTACAATTCAAGTGTAGACTGTGAACAGAATATCTCTTTTTGACTCTGTCTCTCGTATATATATCCAACTGGCCTCTCCTCTCCTCTCTCTCGAGAGGGGCTCTTTCTCTCTGATGCGTGGTGGGGGTTCACTACCCCTACAGGCCCCATTAAATCCATTGATATCAGCTCCCAGGGCTGTGTTACCACTTTCTGTTGACCCATAAGGCCCGCTTGTGCTTGCTGTGATGGCTTACTTTGGAGGCAGACGGAACAACGTGACACATATCTTGCAACGTCCGCTGCCATTCCTGGCCAATAGAATCTCTCTTTAATTCGGTGTAAGGTTTTAAAACCGCCAAGATGTCCTGAGAGAGGGCTATCATGGTATTCCGACAAGATATCTCTTCTTTGAGGCTTGGGAACCACCAGTTTCCACAAACATTCCTCTCCCAACCATTGTTCTCTTGAATCTCTAACTCGCTTGTATAACTGCTTACCTTGCTCTACTTTCCAGGATGGGTATTTTGCAGCATTCCTTGTTACTTTCCTAATCATTTTCATATACCAATCATCCACACTGTCGAAGCAAATCTTAATACTTCCGACCATTTCTTCGTGAACGCGCGACAATGCGTCTGCAGCTGCATTGTCTTTGCCCGGGCGATGTTGGATGTCGAAGGTATATTGCTGCATTTTCAGAGCCCATCTAGCAAGCCTTCCTTGCGGATCTTTCAAATTCCTCAACCAAATAAGGGAGTGATGGTCCGTAAGAACTGTGAATTCGGCTCCTTCCAAGTAAGGCCTAAATTTCTACACAGTACATCATACAAAGGAATCTACTTATGCCTACTTGGCCTTCAATCTGCTCGCCTTTTAGACTGGAGGACACCATCTACGTTCACAAAGGTATCTGGGGCCAGGGGGAGTGGGGTAGTCGATTCTCTTTTCCTTTTGGAATCCCTTTCCTTGGAGCGTTGTTAAGCCAGTGCCCACATCTTACAAGGTAAGCATTCTATTATTCATATTTATTTGAATTAGTATTCTCTGTTTCTCCGCATTAAGAACTACACCCTATCAAATACAGTCCACTTACCGCTTTGTTTGACAAAATCAGACATTAAGTTTGATGTAAGTTTCTGAGTCTGAAATTAGAGAAAGAATTTTTTTCATATTCGTCTCTATACATTGCTACTGTTTGTTTGTTTTATCGCTTAACAATATTATGATGCTGGGATTCTGAGATAGCAATAATTTAGGGTTGGGCAAGGATGGGGAAGAGATAGGTGACCTAGATTGTTATGGGTTTGGGGTTTATGTAGATGGCTGGTGATGATATTAAATTTTGCTCTAGCAGTATCTTGTTCATTTGAAGCTATTTTATCAATACCTGTTCTATTAGCTATTGGGATATTGTTTTTATTGCATGGAATAGCAAATTTAGGACCTAAGCTTAAACATAGTTAGCACAGGGAGTCTCGGACGGGAGGGGGTGGAGGGACTGGAACGGACGGTGGAGGAGGTGCAGGAGGCAATAGCCACGGCCGTTCAGGAAACTGCCCGGAAAGGTCACGATCACAAAGGAGAAAGACGATCTGGCGGAACAATCACCTCGGAAAGTTGAGGGCTCAGGTGAGAAGACCGTTCAATACGGCCAAACTTGCCCAGAACTGGACCGCATACAGAAACGCCCTCACGCAGTACAACAAAGAGATTAGGAGAGCAAAAAGAGGTTCGTGGAGGAGGTTTTGCGAGGGGATTGTGGATATCCTTTCGTGCGCCAAAATCCATAGAATCCTGACCAAAGACGGTCAGGTGGGCCTTAAACAAATCCCAACCCTTCAAATCTCCAGGGATAGATGGGATTTACCCAGCCCTTCTACAAAAAGGACTAGAAGTACTGTTACCATACCTGTGTAAAATATTTAGGGCGTGTCTAGCCCGTCGATATACACCGGTAACGTGGCGTAGTATCAAAGTAATCTATCTACCTTCCTAAGGTGGGCAGAGTATCTGACCTAACGCCGGGCTCTTATAGACCGATCAGCCTATCTTCCTTCCTAAGCAAAGCTTTAGAAAGATTGGTGGAGAGGTACATTAGGGATGAGGTTCTAAGTGTAACCTCTCTACGTGCCCGCCAATTCGCTTATCAACCAGGTAGGTCGGCAGAGGCCACTCTGGATGATCTCAATAGGCTACTCTCAAAATCCCTAGAGGATAAGGAGATTGCGCCACCCTTTTAGACATAGAGGGCGCATTAATTATGTATTGCGTTCCTGGTTACCAACTCTCTCCAAAGAAGAGGAGTACCAGCAGCGTTATGCGACTGGATTGAGTCTGGTCTAAGAAACTGAATTAATATTTCCACAATAGGCCAGAACATCCTTAGGGTGAAAGCAGGGAGGGGTGCTCCCAAGGAGGAGTATTATCCCCTCGGATGTGGACACTGGTCGTTGATGACCTCCTCCATGACTTATCTGCGAATGGCTACGCTGTCTGGGCTACGCAAATGACTTAGCGATTGTAGTAAGAGGCAAACATCCCAGTCAATCTCAGAGCGGGTACAAGCCGCTCTTAACATGGTCAGGAACTCGTGTAGGGAGGAGGCCACAAAACCATAATAGTTCCTTTCACGTTACGCCACAAGTTGGAAGGCCTTAACCCACCTAAACTTGGGCACACTCCGATTCCATTTGCGCTGGCGGCTAAATACCTAGCGGTTACATTTGACCGTAGACTCATTTGGAATCAACACATCGACAAGACTGCACTCAAGGCTAATGTGTCATTCAATAGGTGCAGACGATTCTGTGGCAGGAACTGGGGCTTGCGCCCTAGTCTGACCCTCTGGATTTATACCAGGGCCATTAGACCCATGATTACGTATGGGTCGGTGATCTGGTGGACCAAGACTCTGCAGAAGGGGACGGTGGAGAGGCTGAGTGGAACCCAAAGGCAAGCATTATGCCTGGGTTCCACGGGGGCCATGAGAACCACCCCGACTGCGGCTTGGAGATCCTCCTTAACTTAACACCGTTGCATCTTCTCATTCAAGGCGATGCCAAAATGGGAATTCATGGGCTCCTTCAGGGGCTGCCACCTATCACCTCCAGGCATGATTCTGTTAACCAGAGCTTGATAGAAGCAGTTAAGGCTGACCAGGTACTTGGCATACCAACCGATAGGATGGTTCCCAAGCTTTATTTTGAAAGGAACTTCCACATTGTTATACCGATCAGGGATGAATGGTGTGACAGGGATCCCCCTCTGCTCGGTAACTCGGTCTGATATACTTCTGGTAGACTGGGGTCGAATCAGGGGTATCTGGGGGCAGGCCTAAAGTTAAGATTAAGGCCAGCCTAGGGAAGTATGCTATGGTCTTTCAGGCCGAAGTTGTGGCGTTACAACTCTGCGCTAAGGAGATTATGGAAAGGCAAGGGATAGTGGGTAGAAGAGTGGCCATATACTCCGATAGACAGGCAGCCCTGAAGGCACTTTTCTCACACCAAACAGTCTCAAGACTGGTGTAGGATTGCCTATCTGCCCTAACCGAGGTGGGTGCTCGGAATAAGTTGACACTCGCTTGGGTGCCGGGCCATGCGGGGTTCCTTGGTAACGAAAGGGGGGATGCCCTGGTGCGGGAGGGCTCGAAGGATACTTTTATAGGCCCCGAGTTCTTCTGCGGGTTGCCCAGGAGCCTCATTCACGCTTCTATCAAGGAATGGATAGTAGAGCAGCGCCTGCGATGATGGGAAAGTACGCCAGGGCAGAGGCAGGCAAAACCCTTCATTAAGAGACATTTGCCTAAATTTACCAATAACCTACTGAGCCATAGCCGAAGGGATATAAGGCTAAATAGTGGGTCAACTACAGGGCATTGCAGGCTGAATAGACACATGCACCATTTATTACTTGCAGACAACGCCTTATGCCGTTTCTGCAGGACCTAGGAGGAAACCCCGGTGCACATCCTTTGTGCGTGTGCCGGACTGACAAGAACAAGGTTTCTTCAACTGGGGAAGTAATCCCGAAGCCATGAGCTTCATGACGGAGCCACTTTCAGCTTTGCTAGGCCTGATTAAGAGAGCAAAGCTGAAGGATGTGCCATAAACCCAGGGGATCAACAACAGATCTCTCAATGTAGGTCGCAGTGGAATGAGGCGTGCCCCCCCATCTAATCTACATTGTTAGATTGAAGATGCAAGATTCATAAAATGTTTGATGAGTTTAAATTTGATATACATTTCTTGCTTAGGTTTATAATTTTTTGTATTTGTCTGTCTTTAATTTTTACAAAAGTTTTTTAAAGACTAACTGTTGGTAATTATAGAATCGATTAATTATTAATTTCATGTGGTAAATATTTTTGAATGTCTAACTTTAAATTATGATGTTTTTTGTTACACAAATTTATATTGTGAATGCTTCTTTTTATTTCTATATTTAAAATACTTTTTTTGAGCCTTAAAATGGCCTTATGTGATTCAGCACTGAAAGGTTGATGATCAGAACATGGAATTTTTATTTTATTAATAATATGTTGTGGGAAAAATTCTGCGGCGTCTACAGGATTATAAAAAAATCTTATCCACGGCACTTCCTCCTATTACTTCCTTCTAAAATATTTCATACAAAGGGTGATTCGAATGATCCGTATAGCGAATTGTACTTTTGAATTCTTTGCCAAAAATTTTTACCTCTACTCTATAGGCAAGGCTTTCTAAGTGGGCTGAAGACTCATCATTGTTTCTTGAGGCTCAAAATGGTTTCCGATTTAAGCGAGGCTGTCAAGTTAATCTGTTCGTTCTTTATTCACTAATTTGTATTGAATTATTTAAAAATTCACCACTGTTTGCTATTTTTGTGGATTTTCGGCTTGCCTTTGATACGATTAATCACAATCTATTATGGACTAAGCTTGTAAATCTGGGATTGGGTTCCAAAATGATTAATATAATCAATGACTTTTACTCTAGTGCTCGTCTGTTTGTAGATATTAAGGAAAGTGATACCAGCGAAGTGGATATTACTAGTGGACTATTACAAGAAGACCCTATTATTTATCTCAGACATTGTTGAGTTTTTTAAAGCCAGAAATGCTTCACCTGTATCTATTGATAACAATAATAGAATCTATCTTCTCTGCTTTGCCGATGACATTGCTGTTTTTGCAAACTCTATTATTGATGTTCAGGAAAACTAGCAATTCTAGATGTTTACTGTAAAGTCATTTTCTCTAATGGTAAACTAAACTGATGTATTTTTCAAGTATGAGACGTCCTACAAAATTTCGGCAGTTTTTTTTAGAAACGAATCTAATGAACTAGTCACTTCATATACTTACTTGGGCATGTCATTCAACAGTATGGGTAGATATCGATTAGCTCTTCAGTATTTCATAGGTAAAGGCAAAATGGCCTCGGCTCGTGTGAAGTATATTCTATCAAATTGTGGCGCAGTCGCCAACTCTAGTAGAACAAAGCTTCTAGAGTCAATAGTGAAAGCTACATTATTATATTCAAGTGAGATATGGGCGTTTAATTGATGATTTGGAACTGGTGCAAATACAGTTCTTAAAGTAAATTTATAATTTAAGCAGAAACACACCGAATGCTTTTGTAAGAGCTGAATGCAATGTATTGCCAGTTAAAGTTATTATCTTTAAGTCTATTCTCGCCTAAATCATTAAAATATTGGCAATGCTTGCTCACCGCCTGCCATTGATTTGCTATAACTCTCTGTTATCTACTGTTTCTGGCACAAATTCTGACTCTGATTTAAATATAATCTATTTCAAACAAGTCATGATTTCATTTGGTTTTTGTGATGATATGTATAAGCAAGACAGTAATTTTTTTAAGAAGAGATTATAGTAATTTATGTACGCGTTATAGAAACTATTGCTAAAGTATAGATATTCAATATATACTTGATTCTAAATATAATACTTTGTATCGTTCAGTTTGTTCTCTCGGTGCATACAGCACTATCCTGATTTGACTGTTAGTATTACAAAAATTAGGCTGATAATTTTAAATAATTTAAATAATCATAATGTAGTATTCTATCCGTCGTAGCGTGCATATTCCTTATATTTCTTCCTGACCGGTTTCGGATTTCATCCATCGTCAGAGCAAATTCACCAAGTTTGTAGAGATTCACTTCAACGCAATGTTTCTGTTACACCCACACAATCAACAAATCAACATTGTGTGTAACAGAAACATTGCGTTCAAGCGTTAATAAAAGTCTATTGTGATCACACATCTACTGTGATTAAATAATGCAAACTTAATTTTATAAATTATAATGGAAAAGCTGAAAAATTAACCAAAAATAATCTGAGACCTATCATGCCTAATTCTCCCAGCGTGGCGAGCATAGGTAATTAAAGGATGACAAGGCAGTTGTCCGGTTAGGTAATTCCTCCTCCGGAAAGAGAAAATTTGCCGAGATGGAGACTCTTTTCAAGTAATGCAGGGCATTCTGCTAAGAAATGAAACAAATCCTCTCGTGTTGGCAGTTGCGAAGAGGACACATCTCTCGTTCCGAATTTTTCTCCATCCAATTATTATTATTATTATTACCAACCTCGGGTGGGCTATATCCCAGCACCGCAGCCAACAGAGGCTTATTGTGCCATCCCCGGTAGTTCCTAGTAGATAAACCCTCCCTCCTTAAGGAGTTTGAGGGCCTTCACCACCAGGTCATTTTGAGCTACTATCTCCTCAGGTAGCAACGTACCAAAGGTTTCATACCTCAATTTAATTATTGCAATGCAATCAAACAACACGGTGGGAGGCCGTTTCCTCCTCTTCCTGACATAATCTGCATAAGGGTTCCGCTCGAATGAGCCCTATCTTGTACAGATGTTTCCTGAACCTACCATGAGACCCGTTAATAGTCCCGTCACCAGAGAAATCTGGCTCCTACTTAGACTAAGAGTCATCTGGATCCTTCGTTTACACAGTCCTGGCATCATCCTTTTACTGTGTATAGTACTGGGCTCCCCCTCCAGAGCTCTTCATGCTTACTGCGACACCACTCTCTCATCGCCGCACGAATCGCTCCTCTAGTTATCCCCAGGACCGGCTCTGGACCAATGAACGGAGTGTTTGCCCCGTTCCTGGCCAGTTGCTCAGCTGTCTCATTCCCCTCAATCCCTGTATGTCCAGGCACCCATAGCAGCTATACCTTGTTGTGCCTGGAGAGTCTCACCAATGCCTCACGACATTCTTTCACTAGGGATGAGGTAGTTCTGTAAGCCTCTAGGGCTTTCAGTGCGGCCTGGCTGTCCGAACAAATGCGTATGACCTTGCCCCTTGGGGCTCTACGCAGGTTCTCCTCGGCACAGATCTTAATAGCAAAGACTTCAGCCTGGAATATAGTGGAATACCTGCCCAACGGCCTCTCAATGAGTACCTGCGGGCTCATTCCATACACTCCTGCTCCATTTCCACAATCCATCCTAGAGCCATCTGTAAACCACAGAGGTCCTGCCCGGGAAAAAGTTATTCCCTCTTCTCTCTCCTAGGCCCTAAAAGACTTCACCCCTGCTCCCCACTTCAAATACTGCCTCAGTACTCTAGATCTTGACATCATCGTCTACCGAAGACTGTCGAAAGTATTCAGAAGAAACTGTTTTGGTTTAAACATTCGCTTTCGATGGTACGTGATTTTTCCAGTAATCCATCTTGATAGAGATCAATGAAGCGAACAACTCTCGAACTTACTTAATAAAACTAGGTCCGTTCGCCTCGAAGAGTCATTTTGTCCTGCAAGGGACTCTGATCGCTTTCTTTTTTACAAAACCTTAATCACTGATAATTAGTCATTTTGTAACGTACTCCTTCTTTAATAACCTCAAACACTCAGAATATATCGGTTGCTGAAACTAAGAGCAGAACTGTTATACCTCAATTGTATTGGATGGAGAAAAATTCAGAACGAGAGATGTGTCCTCCTTGCAACTGCCAAGCACGAGAGGATTTGTTTCATTTCTTAGCAGAATGCCCTGCATTACTTGAAAAGCGTCTCCATCTCGGCAAATTTTCTCTTTCCGGAGGAGAAATTACCTAACCGGACAACTGCCTTGTCATCCTTTAATTACCTATGCTCGCCACGCTGGGAGAATTAGGCATGATAGGTCTCAGATTATTTTTGGTTAATTTTTCAGCTTTTCCATTATAATTTATAAAATTACGTTTGCATTATTTAATCACAATAGATGTGTTAACACTTTTATTTTCTTTTTTATCTATTCTATTCGATTTTGTTATAATTTTTGTTTTTTTTTTTGCTCTTTCTTTTTTCTTTTGTTTTGGCTGTAAACTCTGCCAGACGGCTTTTTGCCATGCTCTTGTACTTAGGTTCCTTTTTTCATTTACATATTTTGATGCACAGTTAATTATTTGAAAGCTTTTCCTTTGTATTATTCTTAAAATAAAGTACTTATAATAATAACATTTTCTGAAATAGGAACTTTATGGAAATGTCTTTTAGAAATACTAGCAGCATGTAATCAAAACTATACATTTTTTCTTCACATTTACATTTTATTTATTTCGTTACATTTTCACTACCTATTTTATTGCACTATACCATCTTTCAATATTGTCTCTGAATAATAATGTATATTCTCTTTATAAAATAGCAAGTACACATTCAATATGGACATTATATTTACATAAATACACATACGTAATTTATATATATTTCAAATATAACAATATTTAATACATTACTAACTTCAGCAATAAATACTTTTCTTATCAAAAAATAAATAAATGAACAAAACAAGGAATGTTAGGTTGTTAAATACTTGTTTTCTTTTTAAATGCATTTTCAGTTTTCCATATATCAATAGTATTAACAATTATTTACAATAAATATGAATATAAAATAAAACGAATTCTTTGGAGTGACCGATGTCAAAGTAATATCATGAAATTTCGGCTAGTAGTACCAGTGGTAAATATAGCAAACCTTTGGGCAATTAAAGGAAACAGATTGAAATATGTGGTGTGGAATACTCACATGACTTTATCGTACTGCAACTAATATAACTTAATTAACAAATTTTCTTTAAAATTGCAATGTCTATAACGTTTTGTTCGGCTGGCCGTAAAAAAGGTGGTAGAGGTTAATTTGTATACTTGAATGGAGTTTGTGGCAGTTGACTGGCCTCAAATAACCTAGCTTGTAAGGAGCAGTTTAAATTTAAACCTGACCAACGGGTTCCCCCCAATCCACAATAAAATACACTTTTCTAGAAAAATGTTTCAAAAAAGTGATATTTATTTGCTGTGCACTTAATATTCCTAGTTTAAAGATAATCGTAGCCGATCTAGAGAAAATATAGAAACTCAAAAACTCTGTACAGCCTCACTTCTGGTTAATTGGTTGCTTCAAATTTGTATATCTAGTGCTTCTCCTAATGTATCGTAATGTAACAGAGGTTTACTATCAGTTCTATGAAAGGAAAAATTAAGAGGACTGCTACCCCAGAAACCCCAAAAAATAAATTTTCCCGCATAAATGTTACAAATAAAAGTGACAGTTATTCATGTGTAAATAGTGTACGAAGTTTAAAGTAAATGGAGTCTTTTTCGAAAAAATTGGGAAAAAAAATTCGATAAAGGCGCATTTATGTTGATTCATTTGGACAAAACCTTCATGTCAAAGTGGGGCATCTAAACTGAATATCTAGTTTGAGGATCCAGCGTTTTGTCGTTTTTGAGATCTTTTTCTCGAAATCTTGTTTGTATGCACACACACACACACACACACACACACACACACACACACACACACACCATTCACTACAAACCTTTTTTTCGTACTCAGCTGACCTCAAAACAAGTATTTGTGGTGATAACTTAATCGTCAATTTGACATGATCGCAATAATTCCTCTTATTGGTAATAGGAGAAAGTAAAAATGATCTAATACACTTCTCTATGAAATTATTATTTATACCAAGTAAAAAAGAAGAAAATGATATAGCATTTTGTAATTTGTCCACACCGACGTATTAAGAACGCTCAATTCTTTAGCGCAACTCAAAAATATATAGTAATTTCTTATTTTCAATTATTCCTGGTAGGAGAAAGTATTGGGATCCTGTCAGATTTTCGATACCGCGGGGAACTCAGACTTGGTATTTAGTTTAAGTACTACCATAACTAACAACATCGCATCTGACACGAAGGTTTCGGACAAATGCATCATCAGCCGTGCGACTTTACTGTTTTACGCTACTTTCTCGACAACAGCTCGTGTATACTCTACATATATAAATATCCTATAAAACAATAATTGAGTCCCTCGTCATTGCTTGGCAGAAACCAACGTTTCGCCCATATTGCAATGAGCTTCTTCAGGGTCGTTACACGCTGGAAGCTAATGCGCAATCCACAGACACTCTGTGCATGGCTGCTCCATTAGCTTCCAAGGTGTAACGACCGTGAGGAAGCTCATTACAATATTGGCGAAACGTCGGTTTCTAGCAAATCACTGATGCGGTCTCAACCCGGGAACTCAAGTGTTTTTCTTGCAAACAGCTACGGAAACCTAAAAGATCTACAACATATAACTTCTAGTTTCTTCGGGTTTTTTGAGGAAGCAGTATATATATTTCTCTTAAGTACTGCATTATGGAATCAAGGAGGTATGGCGGAATTCGCTAACTGCTTCCAAAAGAAAAATATTAGATAGGTCTGTTTGTGATTGTGGCAGGTGTTCTCTTCTTTTTAGTTCTCTTACAATTGGTAAGAGGAAGCACTGCGATTGAATTTTGCGAATTTTCAATAGCCATCGGGAAACATTCTTTAAGGTTCACAGAGTAAGAAAAAAAGTGTTTGTAGTGAATGGTCTCTATATGTACGAACAGAATATTTCAAAAACAAAAAATCGCAGCAAGTTCAAAATTGATATTGCGTTTAGGTACCCACTATCGCAATACAATTTTTGTCAAAACCCATCAAACGGAAGTGCATTTTCATTAAATGGTTTTTCGTTTGCGATTTTCTAGAAAACGGCTACAACGGTTTTCTTTTACTATCTGCACACATAAATCCCTATCTCTTTTATTTTTCCAGGAGACTGATATTTTGAGGTTTCCGGGGAAGCATTAACATATTAAACTTTCCACTTCAGTACATTTTATGGTTCTGCAATATTAAGATATACGGGCTGCGTTGCTAGAATTTCCAAATTTGGAACAAAATGGGTGACGGAAGTGCAAATTTACAGAATTTAAGTTTTTCTAGAATGTTCTCAAAAACGACTGCAACGATTTTCGTTTACTCTTTGACCTCCACGTCATCCGAATTAGGGTGGCATAAAAAGTCTTATTATTCGCCTGACAGTCGTTAAACTTGGAATGTTAACCAAAATAAAAAACATTACTTTTATTTGAAACATATTTTTGGAATATTGATTTCTAGGTAGGTTCTTGGGATATGTCCATGAGATTAAAATTAAAACTGCAGCTATACGTTTTATTGATTGAGACAAAGGGCGTTGCCTTTCAGGTATACAAGTACTACCCAACTTTCCCTCCCAACTTTGTATAATACCAAATGTGTAAACGTTTGTGAACATTGAAACTTCAAAAAAAATTAAATGATAAATGTCAATTAAATTGTAGTAACTGCAGTAGAGAAAGTCATGTGAGTGGTGTTTTCATATCGGGTCATTTCTCTTACTGTGGTAAGAGGAAGTAATACGACGTGTCAAATGTTCTATATCATGTTTTTATTGGAAATACACGTTTTGAAGGTTCTGTGAGTCCGAAAAAGTTGGAAACTGAAACTGTTCAGTGTGTTTGATCAGCTGGGGTCTATGGGGGCAGGCCTAAAGTTGAGATTAAGGCCAGTCTAGGGAAGTACTCCACGGTCATTCAGGCCGAAGTTGTGGCGTAAAAACTATGCGCTAAGGAGACTATAAGGCAAGGTTTGGAGGGCAGGAGAGTGGCCATATACTCCAATAGTCAGGCAGCCCTGAAGGCACTTTCTTCACACCAAATAGTCTCAAGACTGGTGTGGGACTGCCTGTCTGGCCCAACCGAGGTGGTGCTCGAAATAAAGTTGACACTCGCCTGGGTGCCGAGACATGCGGGTTCCTTGACAACGAAAGGGCGGACGCCCTGGCAAAGGGATACCTGCTCGAAGGATACCTTTATAGGCAACGAGCTCTTCTGGGGGTTGCTCAGGAGCCTGATTCAGCCTACCAAGGGTTGGATAAACGACCAGCGTCTGCAATGGTAGGAAAGTACACCAAGAAAAAGGCGGGCTAAATTCTGTATAAAAAGACATTTACCTATTTATGGCTACTGAGCCATAGCCGTAGGGACATAAGGCTAATAGTGGGGCTATTAACAGGGCATTGTACGCTGAATAGGGACATGCACCAATTACTACTTGCAGATAACGCGTTATGTATATATATTATTCCGCACGGCCAAGGAGGAAACCCCGGTACACATACATTGTGAGTGTGCCGGTTTGATGGGGGCAAGGTTTCTTCAACTTGGGACAAGCAATCCCAAGCCATGAACTTCATGACAGAGCCACTTTTAGCTTTGCTAGGCCTGATTAAAAGGGCGAAACTGGAGGATGTGCAATAGATACACACAAAGGATGTTAGAGGATCCACAATAGACCTCTTAATGTAGGTCAATGTAGGGCAATCTTATCTAATCTTGGTCAGCAAAATCAAAAATGGGAAATGGAGAAAGCTCAAACTTGATTGCCAGTGTACCTGGCAATGGATAAGTGGCATAAATCGGAAGTATAATTTTTATGTTTCTCAATTTTCTCAAAAATGGGTTCAAAGATTTTCTTTAAATTCAATACACTAATTACACATATTATAAAGAGCTGTAACTTTTATCTGAAACCTTTTTCCGGAAAAAAGAGAGAGAGGTGACGTTTCGCTTTCATTTAATCTGCATTATCGTTGTATAATATAAATAAGAATTATATGTATTGCCAAAATTCCGAGTTTGGAGAAGATCGGCTTTTACTGAAGGTAAATTTCTGCAGTTTTCTCGGTAAAGCTAGCAACAGTTCAGAATGTTTTGGAGGAGTCATGGTTCCCTAAATTGGCATTCTACTGTAGTTTCTTCCAGTCAGATAGAAAATAACATAAGAGCAGTGAAAATTCCATGTTTGAGGAAATTTGTTGATTGCTGCAATAAGAGAAAATCGTATGAGTGTTTCACATTAGATTTTTTCCCTTAACAGAGTCTTAATTTTTGTTTAACATTAATATTAAATGTATTAGTAAGGAAAATAATAATAATAATGGCTTAAAGTATTATAATGACGAAAAGTGATTAATTTGTATAAACAAGTTTATATATAATGTGAACGAGCTTTCGACTAGGGAGCCAGTTAATTTTTAAGTTAACAACATGAATCAGCATAAAATTGCACAACAAGCATGTTATGCTGATTCAATTGTGCTATTTCTCCTGGTTTTAACACTAAAAAACTGGACGTTTCGGCCTAGTGAGGCCATCCTCAACAGTAATAGAATAAATAATATATTAATATTTATTCAGGAAAGTTTCTTGGGAAAGAGAAATGTTAACTTATTAAACTCTATACTTCTGGACCTGGCGAATTTCTCTTGAAGAAATACTATTTCATTCCATGCGAAGAAACAAGGCCAAACAGAAAAGAAACGGAGTTCTGGGGGCGAGCTATGGAGTGGTGCACAACATGTGCCAAACTCCAGGGATAAGAAAAAGCAAAGTAGAAGAAACTATCCTTCAGATCATTGAGAAGAGGAGATCTGATTGAGAGGTCGTAAAGGAAGCATAAGAGGACTTGTGCGAAGAAGGGAATAAATGAACCATGAAAAGTGCGAAAAATACAGAACTGAAGAAGATTGTGAGAATTGAATGCGGCTAACCAAACAGATGGAAGGACGGTGCAAAAAGTCTAAAATATTAGCACTTACATGACTGATTTTTATTAAATAAAAATGTTGCTTCAGAGAGCATTTTACTTGAAAGGAAAAAACACAACTTACATGTCACTTCAAGTATATGTACCATAGCAGTCATGGTCTGATTACGGTATATACACTAGCTGTCTTGAACAATAATAATAATATTATTGCTATTATAGCAATAAAATGTCATTTTTCACAAAAAAGGTATCAACAAAACTGACATGTAAATTTCGTAATTCACAAAAGTAATATTTGATGAAACATGGCCCAGGGTAGTTACATTTAATAAATATTTATTCATGCAATCTTTAAAGGGACATTAGAGACGGAACCTTTGGTGCCAGCAATAGCAGTGAGCCCAGCATTGTTTCCTCATTACATCCAGTCAAATACAAATAATAATAGTTTAAATACATTTATCGGTATCATTTCACGGGGATATATAGCAGTATTTATTATCTCAGTGCGATATAGCAATGTTTTTCATCAAGTTCAGTATAAGTTCAGTAATGATTATATTAATACATGGTATATTATTTTACATGAATGACTGAATAAATAAAAGTATTCAAAAATTATTACTAACTGGAGCGGTTGGCTATGTCATTAGCGTCTATGGTATTTGCTCGTAAAAAGAATAGTTGGTACAAATTACTCCACAAATTCATTGCACTTAATAAATTACTTCATTCGAACTCAATCTTTTTGTTTAAAAAAAAGAAGAAAAAATAGATAATAAAGAAGAGAAATATTTATCACAGCTATTTTTATTAATATGTATGTCAGATTTCTTATTATATACAAAATATTTCAACTAACATTGTATTTATTTATTTTCTTACTTTTGTCTCTAACCGGCACATTTCTGTCTATATTAACAAATATCCGAATATATTTATATTTAAAAGAAACAAAAAAAAGAAAAGTCATCGGCAAAATACAACAAAACACTTCTATAAGAAACATCTTAATGTCATAACATATTTAAAATGTAAATTAAAATGAATCTCTTGTTTTGCTGGTTACATTAGCGAGTTACCAATATGTAATTAGATGAAAGTTTCTGAAGATTTGTTTCTTTAGCAGAAAATCGCGCCTACCTAGAAAATGTAAAAAAAATTATACATAAAACGCGTTAATATTTGACCAATAAGTTTACAATAGATAATGTAGATTCTTGGGTAAATTTTGTTTTAATTAAACTGACCAAATTTCTCAAGCATCTACACCATCTATTAAAAAAGTTGTATGTATTTATATTTCAATAAGTACATGTTATTTTCATTTGTTCTCCTAGTTTTACTTATATTAATAACAAGAGATGAAGCAACTGGTTACAGTAACTTTTCTGTTTATATAATTTCAAGTATTTTAAACAGGAACGGTTCCTAAAGATTTATTCAGCCTATTGAAATTATAATTGATTTACAGTTTTTTAATTTTAAATAATCAATTATTAGATAAATTAAAATAATATAAATCAATTATAATTTCAATATGCTGAATAAGTTCTCTTTGGAAAAAAGTTCCCGTTTAAACATATTTAAAAAACAGAGGAATTACTCTCACGGATTTCTCCATCCGATGTTATACAGAAAAGATTAATTATATGACAATTCTTTCACTTAAATCAATTGTAAAAATTACACTTTCAAGTTCAAAATTAATATTTAAAAACTTTAATAATCTATTATTGCTACCAATGTAAACAATATTTATGTTTGGCCCCAGCCAACTAATTTTTTAGCTTATTATTGCCACCTTTTGCTTAAGTACATTTTCAAGATTGGATAAAATCGTTGAATTTGCGGGTCCTCAATGTTTGTTAACATCTGGGATTTTATCTGTCGTAGCCTGCTAATTTGGTTGTTTCTGACCGAATTCAGATTATCGACCATCGTCAGAGTAAGTCTATTCAGTTTGTGTAGAGAGTTGACTTCAAATTTGGTTTCTGCCACTCACTGGTTGATTGTATGCAGAACAGAATAGTATGTTTAGCTGAGTATAAATTGTAATTAGAAATTTAATACTGGTGTAAATAAATAGCGTGTTTTGAAAAGTATTCAAATAAATTCTTCCAATAATGGTGTTAAATAGTATAGAAGAGCATTGCTCCCCGCCTTAAATATAAAATCACAGATTAATACAATGGCATTTATTAACATATTATTAATATCATTTAGCCATTTATTTAATTAATTAATTATTTAACATCACTTGTTAATATAAATAAGCATGATAATACATAAAATACATTCTTACATTGCTCTAATTATTGATATTAATATCATCTCTATATAAAATTTACTATTTTCTGTCAACCTTCTTACTTAGGTACCTAATTTACATATTTTTTTTCTTATATTACTCTTACCCGATTTCAGTATTTATTTATTTTATTCTCACAACTTTATACATTCCTTTCCTTCATTTTATATATTCTTATTTGTGTAATGTACTTTTCAAAATTCCTAACTTTCTGCCGGTATTTAAAACTAAAAATCCCTTGCCAGGATACAGAGCATTGTACCACCTCCACTACTTACCACCATTATTAAAAGGATTTATTTTCAATTACTCTTCATCAAAACATGCCATTTATTATTCACCAGTATTTAATTTAAACTTATAATTTACACTCATTTCTTTTTAACGTGCAAATATACAACACACCATATAACTTCCCGCGTACAATCAACCAGTGTGTGCGCGCCAAAACATAACATTAAAGTCAACACTCTGGATAGCCTTACTCTGACGACGGATCCAAATCCAAAACCGAGCAGAAACATCAAATATAAGCATGCTAAAAATCCCAGATGTTGTATAAAATCGCTAAAATATACTGAAATATTAAAGTTCTTAAATTAAATATTTGTTTAAACATTTTGGAAACCAAAGATTTGTTTCTAACAAGCAGTTTCTGATTTGTAGCTGCGCTTTTGAACAAATAGCTGACTGATTTGTGATTACCGTTGTTCGCAAGCGCGACTATGATTGGTTTGCCATTAAGTGAATTTCATTTTTGTTGGAATTCGCTTTCATTATTATGCACATAACAATACTTCTCTTACAGTCAACCAGGCCACTTCTGCACATGTCCGCACAGTTATTATTTTTGGACCAGTAATGCCAACTTCACAATAAGTTCGAGGATCTTGACAGCGATAGAAAAGTACATTTTTCTAATTGGCAACTTTTCTGAGAATTATATAGCATTTCAGTGGAAAAAACTATTAAACGAGAAGGCATATTTTTTTCTTTTGGTGATCATAAAGAAAGTTGAAACGAATTAGTTACCAACATGCCAGAAAGTGACCAAGAAAAGAACTGGTCCGGTCATTAAAAAAGAATGGGACCAGCAGGTGGCCTAACAAAATTTATCGGTGGGTGCCACTGGAAAGAAAAAAAAATCTGGTGTTAAACACTTTCATGACTTTCTCTTACTCTTATTTGTTGTGCTAACATAAATACAGAGATGGTGGGGGATAAGTACTACTAATCTTAGCAGGTAGAGAAGTTGAGTAAATTATAGTCCAATAGAGCGCTCTTAAAACACTCAACCAACTACATAAGAAATTTGAAATTAACGCCACAGATTCCGCACAACTAGCCAAAATATTTTTTTTGGAAAAATATTTCAAATAAAAGTATTTAGTTTTTATCTGTGAAGTTAGCATATCAGTTTAATGGAAATCGTTTTGGTTATTTTCGAGAAAATTCCAAATAACTGATAAACCTATTATATAAAGTCGCCCTTCCGGTTAACCGATTTTCTTCTAATTTGAAATTACGGTGCTTCTAATGTGTATTAATTTTATATAGCTGGTAAA
Organism: Triatoma infestans; assembly: GCA_011037195.1. Classification (NCBI taxonomy): domain Eukaryota; kingdom Metazoa; phylum Arthropoda; class Insecta; order Hemiptera; family Reduviidae; genus Triatoma; species Triatoma infestans. Next base: position 65,748 of record JAAEAF010003602.1, on the reverse strand, counting down.
ACCAAAAATTATACTGAAATGGTACTTTAGAGGAAAGCATAACGTCCTGTTCCCAGAACCCCCCAAAAATTAATTTTCCCGGGAAAATGTTTCAAATAAAAGTGATAGGTAATTATGTGTGTAGATAGTAGATACTAAGTTTAAAAAAAAAATCGGGGTTATTTTCTAAAAAATTACGAAAAACTGAAAAAAAAAAAACATTCAGTAAAGTCGCACTTCCGGGTAATGGATTTGCACGAAATCTTCGTGTCTGATGCGGTCGTAGTGCGTAAACACGGAACTCCAAGTTTAAGCTTCCTAAGACTTTTAGTTTTAAGAGTCTGTTCACTCGCGTTTCCCGGAGGATACATGGTTACACTATTACGGTTAAAGAAAAACATGAAGTTGAGGGATCGAGGACTTCCCCCTTTTGTGTAGGCTAAGCTAGAATAAGGTCCTTAGAAGTCAGAAAGTAGAACGTAAGGTAGATGTAGATGTAGATTAAGTTAGAATAGGCCTTAAATTAAGTTAGGATAAGATATAGGCTGTTAGTTTAGGATATATATTACATTAAGTTAGAAGCAGGATAATTTAAGAATATTAAGAAAAATATATAAAGAATTTAAGAAGATAAATATATAAAGAATTTAAGAAGATAAATAGGAAAATTAGTCTAAAATAAAAAGGGGGTTGGAATCGGACCACAGAGGAGGAAGGAAGGACGGTCGGAGGCGGAGAAGAAGGGGGCCCAAAGAAGGGGAAAAAGGCTGCTGTATAACAGTGGAGAAGGCTGTGCGAAGCAACAATAATTGAGTTAGTTTTCGGGCCCGAAATTAAATAAGTTCTGGTGTGATTCCTGTGAATGGCAACGTCAAGGTGACGGATTTTTCCTCCGTTCGACGTTATAGAGCATTCTTCTTGCCCTTAAGGGGATCTTGTCGAACGAGGAACTGCCCAGTTGGAGAGTGACCAACCACCAACAGGAGACAATATTAAGTAAAAGAAAAGGCAGCCAAAATCCTAGATTCTGCCCCTCAGGTCTATACCTCGAGGAAGATAAGAAAACACCGGCGAAAACATCAGGTTTACAACATGTAGGAAACAGAAAGGGGACGAATTAGTTTTCTTTTTTTTCCTTTTTACTCAGACAAGTGACACCAGGTTTACCTTTTTTTTTAGTTATTTATTTATTTTTATTATTCTTTCTCTTTTCGTTTGTTTATATTTATACTTATAAGTGTTTAATTTCTTTTGTAGATTATAGAAGAAGATAGTTTTTTTTTACTTTTTTTTTCCCTCTGGGCATAACTGTAAGTAATTTGTTTTTTCTTTCCTTTCTTTTCTTTGTAAAGTGATTTGTAAATTTTCTCTTTGTTTGTTTGAAAATACAGAGGTGAAAACTCTTTTGTTAAACCAATCCAGACCTGTTTATTTGTCTTCTATCCCTCAAAGGGAAAAGAGTAACTTTTAGATATTCCACCAACACTACCACAGTGGCCGTGCGTATAGAGTTACTAGGCTGATTGAGTAGGACGCCGCTTCAATCTCAGCGAGACCCATTTCTTTTTTCTACATTTTTTTTTTTTGTGTGTGTTTCCCTCGTCTATTTTTTCTTTCTTTTTTTCTTTTCTTTCTCCTTATTTAGTTATTTATTTTTTTTATTAATCTTAATACCATTATTAGTAGTAGCCCTGATTACTCGTTCGCAACCCCATCCTTATAATCCCTGTATTTTTTATTATTATTATTACTACTATTCTCTTTACGACATATTATTAATGTTATTATCCTCCTAATCCATTTACATTGCCATAATTTTCCCGTCCTTCTTTTTTCCTTTCCCTCTCCCTCCAACTCCCTATAGCAAAGGACCCCCTGTCTTCACTGGACTAACCGGAGCGGCACCGCCCTAGATTCAGAGGGCTGTAACAGCACATATACACAGATGGTTCCTCAAACCCGGGAAGCGGTGAGACCGGTGCAGGATACTATTCGCGTCTTTTCCAGTGGTGTTCCGTTAGGTAACTCTGACGGAGAGGTAGCTGCAATCGAAAGGGCGGCAATAGTTCTGGCCAGCATGTCTTCTTGACAAGGCGTCTTTCTTGTGGATTCGCAAGCGCAATTATTGCCGTCTACAGAAACGCCCAACCGTGTGCCCGTGCATTACTCGCTGCAAAGGTTTACTCTCACAGCTAAACCACAAAGATTTCAACGTGAGGATGCAGTGGGTACCCACTCACGTCGGACTAGAAAGGAATAAGAAGGCGGATATCCTGCTAATAGGGTGCAAATGAGGAGCAATGCCCAGTTGAAAGCACCCTAAGTCAGATAAAGGGCGAATTGAGTTGGCGATTAAGCGCAGCAGCGTCTAGCGATATAGGGCCCTTGCAGAAGGAAAGAAATGGCAGCAGCTGAAGGAAAGGGCCCTCCTCCGCAATATGTCACAGGATCATCCGCACCTGTGCACTCCTATACGGAAGCGGTGTCGAAAGGAAGCCGGGTTGAAGGAAAGCAGGCTAAGAATAAAAAGAAGAGGAAAAATAAGCAGCCTAAAAAGCAGACAGCCCTGGTGTGTGCCGCCTGTAAGGCGTTCCGCAAGCCGCACAGCCATTCTGTGAAGAGCACTAAATGCCCAGCATACCTGAACGCTTTAGACCGTCAAATGGCTAACACCGATTATGGAAGAAGCCCGTAATTTTGCGGACAGTGGCGTGAGAGTGTTGCAGCTGCCGAGGCACGGGATCCCATCTATTCGAAAGGCATTGATGTTGCATTAATCCAGGAGCCCTATATGTTCAAAGTGTTTATTAAGATCTGGGCTTGCAGCATCGTACTGTTGTTCACGTTTTCTGCGATGGATGGATATGGACTGTTGTCGCGGTGTGCAATCCGGACATCACTTTATATCCGGATAACCCTCTGGACGACACTTATTTGCAAAAAAGTCAGCCAATGAGTCAACTGCTCTGGCTGAATCCATAACAGAAATTGATATATATGATGTGAAGTTTGACATTGGCGAAATCAAGAACAAAAAGGCTCCAGAAATGAATATGATAAATGGAGAAACGGTCCGGAAAAATGAGGATGTTCTAAGCCAGTATCTGCTTGACCTTTCAATGGATACTAGAGACTGGGATACTTTCCCAGTCAATGGAAAACAGGGCTTGTCAGAGTATTGTATAAAGGTGGGAGCAAGCATATGGAGTCGTCTTCCCTGGGTCAGGGTGGACGGACAAAAAATAATCCACGAAACCCAGTTTGAGTACCTGGGCGTGCTGCTGAATTGGAAGCTTTCTTTTAAGCCCCATATTCAGCGGGTTGCTTCCAGATGTCTCAACTTGTACCAGGGAATCAAAAGAGTAGCTCGTGGTGACTGGGGGTGAAATCTGGTATGGCCTTGACCATCTGTAAGGGCATGATAGAGAATGTTGCAACGTTTGCAGCTGCCTGTTGGGCTGAAAGCTTGACATGCTGTCGTCAGCGGCACTTATCACGGATGCAAAGGCCATTTTGTGCTCGGTAACAAGGGCCTATGCGACATCCTCGTTACCGGTGGTCGCTGGTGTGTTGCCGCTCGATCTCCTCTCTAGAGATGAGGGCCCTTACCCATAAGCATAAGAAAGGGGGAATGATTGACCTTGATGGTGAGGAGTTGTCCAGTCTGAGCCTCTTGCCCTTGTAGGGAAAAAGATCCGAGTGTACGCGATTGGGAAGTGGCACAGGCGCTGGGATGAAGTAGAGAAAGGGAGAACTACATATGGGTCTTTCCGAACCTGCCTGTCGATTCGATAGTTGGAGCTATCCCAAACCGTTACACAATATTTCGGGGCCTTAGGGAGTTCAATTCAAAGCTCTACGAGCTGGGATTGAATGATTCCCCGAATTGTGAATGCGGTGAACGGGACACGATGCACCATGTTCTCTACCGGTGTCCTCTCTCCGACGAGGCAAGAATCCATATGGAATTCAAGCTGAAAAGAAGGGGAGAAAACTAACCGGGTGATGGTAAAGAATTGACAAAAAGTGCTATAAATTTCAAAGACTTTGTTGAGTTTGCTCGATAACTAGTGGTATTAAGAAGGATTAGAGGGATATGTAGAGGTCCGCCTCCCTACTGTATAGGCAAGGCTAAGGTATTTGCCTTCCTATACTGTGTGTAGGCCGGTTTTGGCGTATGCGCTAGGTACGGTGGCCTAAAGCGTGCAATGATAATAATATGCCGCGATGTAGGAGTTGCAGCATTTCGTTTAATGACCAGTGCCCACTCTACCAGGAAGGGAAAATGGATGCAAAAGACCTGGAAGTTTTTCGCTGCTTTGAAGGATGTTCGCAACTCCGCTTACCACTGTGGTTCGTTAATATAGCAGCGTGCACGAGAATATTGAGCGGCACGACATCGTATGGCAACGCTGCCACGGGTGGGCGTTAGATAAAAAAAATGTTTTTGAGATATTCTGTTTAAAACACACACACAGCCCATACGCTAAAAACATTTTTCTCGTATTGAGGGAATCCCAAAACAAGTATTTCCGGTGAAAACTCAATTTCGAAAATCTGGCACGATCGCAATACTTCCTCTTACTGGTAAAAAATGAAAATAACCCATTAATCTATAACATTTCTGAAAGTAACCTTCCCTTTCTAGAAGAAACCCACACGCTTTTTCATCTTTTTTATAGTTTTACTTGCCTTTTTTTAATAAATAGAAAAAATATAATACTTAACGCGAAAAAAAGTGCTTTTAAAAGGTGTTCTGGAAGATCTCAATTTGCTTTTGTGGCCAACTTTAAATAGAGTGTGTAGTAGTCCCACATCCTTACAAGTAGATAATAACTACTATTCTGAATGTAATGCTTCATTTACAAAATATATTGTTGCATAATGGTCCACAATGTTCCTATAGTACATTTCAAATTTAAATTATGTGTGGCTGCCATTTATGATCCTATTCATGATTTCATTTTGGCGGAGGAAAGTTTCCTGCACGCCAAACTGTTATGTTATATTATAAATACATAGTGATAATAAATATTTGCAGAATGATATTTGCTTAATTATGACATTTACTTCTCATAATTTTTTCTTATATTTCTTATAAAAACATACTGTATGATACTAATTTAGATATTATATAATTTATAAATTTTATGCAGCATTCTGTAGGAAAAGAAAACTTCATAATTACGAATAACATACCCACAATTTCAGATTAGGTGTTTATAATTAATGTTGTTGAATTCTTAAAGATGCATGACATCCTTGACACACTCTCACTGGTTTCAGGATCCTTAGACGTGAAATTTCTGATTCGAATCTACTGCATCTGCAACAACAATGACTTAGTTACATTCAGCGACTTTCTGGCCGCTAAATCAGCACCAGCTATCTAAATCCACTCCACTAATCTACAGTAAAGTCACTCATTCTGAGAAATTTGACTGCGTATGAGAGATGCGTATCGATACTAAGTAATAAATATTTAATTAAATCATTTCTACATGAGATTAACATCTTGTAATCACTGTAATAAATAAAACACGTTATTCACTTGGAGCAGAAGAGCAGGCCACAATTTCGGCAATGATGTCTTCTTTCATAAATGGAAAATCTGACATGGCAAGCCGTACATACTTCCGCTCCATCATCTTTCAGCCAGTGATCAGCCCTTCCTGGTTGTTCAGCAACACTCCAAGAGAAAACTCGCCCTCTTGCATCTCCCACATATACAACTCGGTGATCCCTGTCAGCATCATATACCATGTATAATCAAAGAAAGTGATTTGCTCTAATTATTAAATTTATATACATTACAGGAAAACCAAAATTTGGAAATTAACTTCAACAAACCTTGATACAGCTAGTGCAGTTATGGACGCAGGTTCTGTATTATCCTTTCTGTCATATGCAGTATGCATGGTCAGTTTGCTTTTAAATACCAACTGCTTTTGCCATACAAACCCTGTAAAACATGCAGTTCTTAAAAGAAAAAAGATAAAAACAGGAAATACGCTCGTCGCTAAGCGAGGAGACATTTTGAAAACCTAACTAAATTATCAAATTTTCCTTTGATAAACTCCTGCAAGTATAAGTAAAAATTTGAAATATCTTAAGAAATTTAAAAAAAACCTCATCGATGTTTTTCAAGAAAAATATTACCAATGATCATTAAAACAAAATTTCAAAACATCTTTTAAATTCTATAATATAGATCAAAAATAATAATAGAGTACAAAACAGCGAATTAGACAATTTAGTCCATAATGCAGATAAATCCTTTGACCTTAATTAGACAAATGAGACCATATAAGATGATATGATATATTATCCATAAAATAATGATTCAAGATAAGATTGTAGGAATTTGAACATATTATTATTGTAGCGCCATTTGTCTGTAGTCATAGAAACCAGCCTCGATTACTAGTCGCCCTCGGTGATGTAAGCCCGAACCACCGCTTCTTCGAACTTTACTGTGCTCTGGTGGTATACATTAGGGAGCTCCCAACGACAGTACCAATTGGATCCGCAAAGAAGGTACAATTTGGGAAAAAGGCAAATTGAAGCATGCCTTCCCGTTGGTGGCGATGGGGGAAGAATGAAAACATCAGGCCTTACGGCTGGACAGTATCAGTATCAAGACTATTGCATTTCATTCTTATGGTCAAATCACCTTCTAAGGAAGACAAATTAAGATTGCGTCATGTGGTGTGATACCTAATAATTACCTTCAATTTTACGGGGAGGATCCAGAATGGTTAGTAGCTCTGCAGCTGCAGTCTAATATATTAGTGAGATATTGCTGTAACTTTCATGGACCTCTCTCAGGCAGCTCTTGGATCCCCTACAGGACATAGTGGTTAAGAAGACACCTCTATATAAATGGACACATTCAGACATCTTTTGTAGTCGGTGAGATAGAGAAAGAAACACCCATCCATCTTATGACCGACCGCTTGGATTGTGAGAAAGTTAGGTCCAGAACGTTTGGTCAGAACAGGATGTCTATGGTTAGCTTAAGCTATTTTTCTTTAAGTCAGGTGGGGGGGTTAGACTGGAGTATATCTCTGTTCTAGGCTCGGATTGTTATTGTTTCCTTTGTGGCAGTTATATGGTCTAGAGGGGCTTTTGATAATGTAGTTTGCTCCCTCCGCACAGATAAATAATATAATGGACTCCGTCTGAGCAGAACAAGGCTGCCCCTGCACAGAGAAACAAGAAAAAAAAAGGGTAACAATATAAACGGTTTTCAAGAACAATACAAGACTGCAACTTTAGCAACGATGAAGTGGTCGTAGGAGTCTGAGACCTCGTCTCCAATCATATGCTTGGCAAAGACTGCCTACTACCAACAGCCATTTACAATATGGAGAAGAAAGCTAAGACATACTACTCTACACTACCAACCCTATTTCTTGTCAGTGTCGTTTCAGCATTAAGGCGACACTAGCCTGATGGTTCAGGCTATTATTACAACGACGTTTCGCCTATTGTAATAATATGGGCGAAACGTCGTTTGTAACAAACTGTTGACCTGAAGACTTAAATGTGTTACATGACAATGTTCGCGGAAGCCTGAAAGATTAAAATAAAATACAAAAATTTTAAATCTGCTGCCATTTTTCTTGAAAAACAAAAAAGATTATTTTTCTAAATTATTTAAAGAAAAAAATGCTATTTGAAAAATCATACTAGATCTAGCTAACTAAATGTTTTTGAATATTAACTGATATTTTCAAGATAATGGAGCGTGGCCACCGGTATATGTCAGAGTATAATTAATATAGGATTAACATAGCTCTCGGGAGCTATGAGAAATCAGAAGGGACTTTTTGCAAAGAGCTTCATATAAAAAAATTATGTAAAACAGTTTACCTTCCCTCAATATATGATGACTGTGTTTATTCCTTCTATTGGGAAGTAGAGTTACAGATGCAACGGCTGCCCCCTTAACAGAACAAGTAGCTCCATTTCCACCGATTTCCCCCACTTCTTCACCATTCCCGCTAACAATAACAAAGCTTTCAGTCAAAGAAGTATCACTCTTACTAGGTCTTATTTTACCAATATGTTCATCTCCTACTGTCAAACATTCAACCTCCGTCAATCTTCCTGAGATGCATTCAGATTTGCGTAACTGTAAATAAACAATTGATTCAGAAGAAGTAATTAATCCGTATAATCATTATTATTATTATTATTATTTTATTAAAGTTAACTAATGCTAAATGTGAGCTCCTGATTAGTTAACCAGAAACACTTAACCAAGTTTATGATTTCACATTTTATAACTAAAAATCTGGTGTGAAACACACACACACTACGACTTTCTCTTGATGCTATTATTTCTATAATGTCGCATGAGAAGAAGCATAATCTCCACCATCTCTATGATGGTGGAGATTATGCTTCTTCACATGTGTGACTAGATTACATGGCAGCGCTCTCTGCCTCAAATCCGTAGCAAATTTGTAATGAAGCCTACCGAAAAATAAGGCATTACTTTAATTTACATTCTTAATGAAGTACGAGAAATTGTGTGTGCATTTCATCATTTATTTTTCATACAAGGTCCATAAAACATGTGTTTCCGGTGAGAACTCAATTTGACATGATCGCATTATTCCCTCTTATAAAGAAAATAAAAACCGCTAAATATAAATTCCAACTTGACATAAATATAGAAAACGAATTATTGTAATGGTCCTAAACTACCTAAACAAGCCTAAATTATATTAGACATCGAGCCAGCTGGCATATGATGGGACATTGCTGCGCTTGAATTGCGGAAAGAGCAGAGGAGATAGAATTAACTACTAGATAATCCTAGATTTTCCTATCACTAGACTTGAAACAAATTTGATTTCTGTCCAAGAGATTGAAGAAGCACTACAATTTGGATTTTAATTCATAAGTGTTCTCTTCAATGATACCTGGATTGATTCCTATAATTAGGATGTGTGCTCTTGAGACTATCATCAGTTGATATTCAATTCCTTTGAACATGTTTACATATGCAGCCTACAAGGAGCATACAAGGAAATATGATAGAGAAAAGATCCTTTGACATCATTTCAGGCTGTCTCAGCCAGTTAGGCGCACAGAATCAAACCCTGGTGGAGGAGTAAAGGCTATCTAATAGGATTTGGCGATCTGTTTTGTTGACAACAACCTGTCACTGCATCGCAGATCCAGGAAACGAAAAAAGTAATACGCACTGACGCTATGCTACTTTTACAACAGTAAGGCTAGTGGCATCTATCCATAAACATATTTAAAGAAAGGGTGGTTAAATTTGGATCAAAACATGTCTTCAGAAACAGTGTAAACCAAATGCTCACTAGGGAAGGTTAAAATGTTTGCTATCAATTCTTCTATTTAAGAATAATTTCTGTGATGCCCATATATTTTTATCTATTTTGATGGTTAAATTAAATATTATAAAAAATAAATGACTAATATTAGGAGCGGCACCTGAGTGTTAGCTCTTGCTGAGGACCTCCTTCTGCGAACAACAGGAGTTGGCTGGGTATCTGTAGGCGATGAATTGACAACGGATTCCGTTTGTTCATCTGAGACCACCACCAGCAGCACATCCTCACCGGACTGACTTTTCTGCTCACTTATTTCCTGCTCCACTTTAACTTGGCCGCTTATGTTTTCTTCATCTTCTTCACTACACCGCTCCTTCTCTTCTTCTTGGACATCTTCTTTCTTCCTACTTCTTCTATTACCTTCTGATTTTTCACCATCTTCAGATAAACTACTTTCTGATCCACTTTTTCCTAAACCTGTAGATAAGTTTATTTCTTGTAAACAATTATTAGATAATTGGTCAAATTATTTAGAAAAGCTATAAAAAATAAAATGAAATTCTCTTATCTAATTAAGAGGAAAATAAAACTCTGACTAAAATTCTGATTATACAATATTGGACATAATATGATTTTGTAAACAAATATTTTGTTTAGCCGTTGTTATTAAACAAGCAAAAAATTAGTTTGGCTGGGGCCAAAGAAGGAACTTTTTATTTTTAAAAAAGTTTATTCAAGTTTCGGACACCCTTGGTGTCCTTCCTCAGGAACTGTTAAGGAAGAATGGAGAGTTAATTCTGTAGGCGATGAATTGACAACGGTCAATTTATGAGATTTAACTCTCCATTCTTTCTCAACAGTTCCTGAGGAAGGATACCAAAAATGTCCGAAACGTTGAATCAACTTTTTTTTAAATAAAAAGTTCCTTCTTTGGACCCAGCCCACTAATATTTTGCTTGTATAATATGATTTTCTGATGAGATGATGCAAAAAATGGAGAAGAGATTTTCTAAGAACATTGATGTGAAAAATATTTCAGTTTGATCAAATAGTAATAAATATATAATCAAGACCTATGATTTTATCCGTCGTAGCATGCTTCATTTCTGTGATTCTGCCCTGTTTCGGATTCTCATCTATCGTCAGAGTAAAGCTATTAATCAATTAGTGCTGAGAGATGACTTTACTTAATTTCTATCACGCACCACACTAGTTGATTCAACCAGAATCAATCATCGGCCAATGAACAACTTGACAATCTCCGTCTAGCCAGTGAGTGCTTTGATGCATCTCTACGCTGCATCCTGTCGCGGCGCACCGCATCGCCGATGTTCAAACTTCTGCCGGCATTCATTATTCGGCGAATGATCGCCAAACTATGTCCTCTTTCCAACCAGTACTCAACACTGAAGCCGAAGCAGCAGGGGTTGGACCGTTAGTTCCATTGGTCGCCGGTAGATAGCAGAAGTATGCAGTAGAGCCAGCTAATTTGTGATTGGTGCTAAATACAATCGCATATTTCAAATCTAATTAAAAACGTACTGCCTGGTTTTTTGATTGCTGCCTGGTTGATCCACCTTGGCCAAATCACTCATTTCTCTCTTTGCTTTGTACGATACCTCGATTATTGTATGAGTTTTTACGCTTCTCTTTATACGCACTGTGTTCATAACATCGGCTTCATCATTGGCCACCGTTTCTGTTTTGCTGTTCGACAATTCGCTATAATTATTGCATCTTCGCTCCAGCAACACATATTTCTTTTTAATACAAACAATAAAAACTTTAACATGCATCTCTTCCAACCGTCTCCAGCATCTGTGCTTCTTCTCATCTAATGAAAAGCATTGCTGGATGATTCAGTTTATTGCTATACTTATAAATATTTTAATTCCATCGACAGACCTGGTTGTATAAAGCTGACTACTTGAAGACGCTTTAATAGCTAGGGAAGACTCAGAACGTTTATTAGGTTGTTGTTTTGGGGACATATTTACTTCATTCATTTATATAAATGTCTCCTTCCTCTCCTCGCACCTTGTAAGAACGTGGATTAGATCCTATTAATATTTAACTATCAAATTAACGTTTGAAGCTTAGTAATTAGAAGGGATTAGTAATTCTATCCCAACGAAATATCAGATCTTTGACCACCACAAACTCTTGAAATCATAATATGGTTTCACAGCATCTTCCACAGCTTTATAGTAGGGAAGGCCATCCGTCTACAACATATTTTTTTACTTGAGATGACTCGAGATTAGTTTCCAGATTTCTTCTGTCACCAGTAAATGTTCAACTAACAAAGCTACTTGTAATTCTATGTTTATCATCAAATTCCGATGCCTCACTATCACAGCCTTCAGGTGTAAAATCTCGAAATTGTGTCGGTAACATATAGGAACTTGCTCGGGGTATAAACCATGTCCAGCCGCTATGGTCGTAGACGCAACATCATTTGTTGAAACCTCGCTGGAATTTTGTGGAGGGGTTCTTTGAATAAGCCTAAAATTGGTTTATGATTCGTCCCAACTCGGACCGAATCCCTGCCAAACACCTATTGTTGATTTTTTTTGCAACCAAAACGTAAACTCAAATAATTCCCTTTTAATCTGAGAATACCTTGATTGGGCATCAGAAAGAACTTTCGAAGCATAAACCTTCCCGCAGCAGAAAAGCCCCAAGACCTACCGAGCTGGCGTCAACGCTAAGTGTTAGATCCTTCTGAGGATCATAAAGACCCAGGACCGGTGCTTCGGTGAGATAAAGCTTGAGCCAATTAAACGCTTATAATGATATTTCTCCCAAATAAACGGACTATCATTTTTCAACAAATCTCTTAATGGGTTCTTAGCGTTGAAAAATTATGTATAAATCTGGAAACGTTATTAAACATTTCTAGTATTCTCTGTAACACTTGTTTCGTGGGCTTATTAATCGCTACAATAACTTAAACTTTATCCTGGTCTTCCGAAACCTCCTTAGGTCCAAACGTATAAACTAAAAAATTTATGCTAGTTGCATCAAATACACGTTTTTACTTTCTCTAATTTAAAGTAAAATTTAATGCCTCTACTTTTGGCAGCAGAGAAGACCTGTGATAACACCTGCTGCAACTCCTCCTTAGTACTGCCCCACAACAATATATCATCCTGATACGTGGTTACATTATTTATATGTTCAAATTTCTGGTGCACAATTAAGACCGAATGAGAGTCTTCTGAACGAATAGCAACCCCATACATTTTAGAAATCTCGCGATTAAAGGCAACATCCAAAACCCTGCCTGGGCGTCTAGTTTGTAGAAATATTTCGCCCCTCATCTTAAAAGTGCAGGGAAGGGATTAGCTAAGTGGTTAGCGTACTGGACTCCCACGCGGAGGACCGGTTCGAGTCCAGCTGTGACGAGAGAACACTGTCCGGAGGCCGGCAGTACACTGAGAAGGCTCCGGGTGCCACTGACCATAAATGTTAAAAAAATTAAATAATTGACCATACATTAAAAAAACAAATAAAAAACAAAAACAGTGCTCTCAACGATTGACAAAAAAGGGGTAATGAGCTCTTTTTATAGCCGCATTTAAGAGGGGTTTATAACCTCTTTTTATACCATAAGAGGTATTACGGGTGATGCTGGATAGACACAAGATAATGAGGAATATGTGGGAAAGAACGTGAGCCCTTCAACCGACGTTCAGGAAGATGATTCAAGGGTTAAGGAGCTAGCAAGTAAAGTGGTTACTTTTAGGAGGGTGAGCTGGGTATTCGCTGCTTTTAGTAAATTTAAGTCGACGGGTATGGATGGCCTGCGCCCTGTGATTATTCAAGAAAGTTGGAACATGATCCTCGGGTTTGGAGGGTCAGCCTGCGCGTTCATTCCCAAACCCGGGAAGTTGGACTACTTAGACCCCAAGGCTTACAGGCCCATGAGCCTCGCGTTCTTCATCCTTGTTGAAGGTACTGGAGAGGTGTGAATCTGTTTTTAATGGAGGACTGTGGTATGAGGGTACCTTTCATGGAAATCAACATGCCGATTTGGCAGGAAGATTCACTGAGACCGCACTACATAATTTGGTAGGAAGAACTGAACGTATGTTAGAGTCAAAAAAGTATGCGATGGGATGCTTCTTCGATATTGAGGGGGCGTTCGACAGCGGGGCTTATGATAGAATAAGGGTGCTATTGAGGAGAGGGGAGTGGATGGACCCTTGTTAGATGGAAAGACAATCTTCTGACTCCGATAATTGTTTATTCTCGGTTGGGAGCTGCGGAGAGAAGGGTGAAAGTAGCAGAGGTTTCCCTCAGGGAGGCAATTTGTCTCCATACCTTTGGTAATTCATCGAGGGAGGTGAGTCGCAGAGGATTTTAATTGCAGATGTACTCAGATGATGGGGTGATTTTTATCACGGGGAAGCATCTGAGTGTGGTGAGTGACCTGATGTAGTCAGTCAGCGTTGTCACAGGTGGAGCAGTTGTGTAGGAAGCATGGCTTGTCTGTGAACCCAGACAAAAGCTCTGTAGTTCTATTCATTAGGAAGAAGAAACTGGAAGGGCTTAAGAGACCTCGGCTTTTTGGTAAGGAATTGAATTTTTCTATTGAGGTTAATAACTACGGGTCCTCATCAACAAATTGAATTGGCGGGCTCATATCGAATATGTATGTGAGAAGGGACAGAAAGATTTCTGGCAGTGTCGGAGATTAGCGGGTAAGACTTGGGGAGTTAAACCACGAGGCCTTCATTGGATCTATAAGAAGTTGGTGAAGGCAAGGATACTGTGAAGGCCGCTGTGGTACGGTGGACGGGTTCCTTGATAGGGAGAACAGCAAGAAGTTCATTTATTTATTTATTTTTTATTTAAGGCGTCTCAACATCTGTGGTCATTTGCGCCCGGAGCCTTCTCAGTGCACTGCCGGCCTCCGGACAGTGTTCTCCCGTTACAGACAACACTGTCCATCACCGGACAGTGAGCTGTAGGGGCTCCTAGGAAGAGAAAATCTAAGGGTAGCACGGCTGGATTCGAACCCGTGATCTCCGCGTTGCTAGTCCAGCGCGCTACCACTGAGCTAATCCCTTCCCTTGTACAAGAAGTTCAGCGTTTGGCCATAACTGACTCGATGAGAATGACACCGATATCGACACTGGAGATGTTGTTAGAGCTAATCTCCTTTAGTATGTGGTTGTGGGCGAGGCAATGAAGGCCTGGTTACCTTAGAATGAGATGTAAGGGAGAATGGGTGAGAACCTTCGAAGGGATCACACTAGGATCGAGGATAAGATTTGGCAGGTGACCAATTTCTGCTCTCTAAAATTGACGAGACAAGCAAGAAATGGGGATTTGAAAAGGGCTATGAGATTAGCATCAGTGTAGGGGAGAATACTCTCAAAAGGCTAATAGAGGCGAGTAACGGCATTATTTGCTGCTATTGGGATGGCTCTCGACAGAAGGAAACCGGTCTGTCAGGAGCCGGAGCATGGTTGCAGGAGTTAGACTGGGAAGGTCTGTGGCCTTGGTGGTATGGCCACTATCTTCCAGTCTGAGGTCATTCGCATTACTGAATGCTGCTGCTTTGCGGGGGAGGGGCAGGGAGGAATTAAAGAGGTGCGGATATTTTCTGATGGTCAGGCTGCACTGAGGGCTTTGAGCAAGCCGTGCTGGAAAATTGGTGGAAGAATGTAGGAGAAGGCTTAAAAACTTAGCTCAGAGTGGCAAAGTGCAGCTCTGCTGGTTACCTGGACATGCGGGAATAGAGGGCAATGAGAGGGCGGATCGGCTGGCTAGGGAGGGATCCTCTTTATTTTAGGGAACACTGTCCACAGGCTGGCAGTGCACTGAGAAGGCTCCGGGCGCCAATGACCATAGATGTTGACGCGCCTTAAAAATAAAAAAAAACACTCAGTCGGCTCAACCATCGGACAAATAATTCCCATCGCTTGATTCGATCCAATCTAGAAACTCTGGGCCTCCAAAAAGAGGTTCACCACCTAGACCTCAGCTGAGCCCATAGTGTACCCTATAAAGGCGCGCCTCATCCTGCATCATTAAAAAAGCCAGGGTTGAGGCGAGAGAAATTTATCCCGCCTTCGGCTCCAAATTTCACGAATCGTCTGCGAGCATAATGCACGCACTTTCCAAGAAGGTGTCTCATCCTTATGGCAACATTTTCTGCAACGAGGGTTTGCACGGAGACCCATATTATGCAGATGTGATTCGATCTAACTTATCTTAAACTTTATGAATAAGGCTAATGAAATTCGTCGAGCCGGGCAGATTACAGGCTTTATTCGAGGGTCTGTCTACAAGGATTTCATTTCATGGAGAATCAACCCGACCTCGCCATTACACAAATCATGAAACTGCTCTCAATTTTTTTCCAATTGAGGCCCTCTTCCATCGAAGGCGGAACAAAAATTTGGCCTGATGCCATTGTAGTGTGACGGGGAACGGACTGTTGTGCAGGGGGGCTCGATGGCGGCTTGTGGGGGTGAGTGGCCAGCGGAGAGATAAGCGCGAAAGTAGAGCGTCAGTGTGTGATTGAGTGCTAATGGAGATGTTGTGGACTTGGCTGTCGATCATGGTGTGTAAGTACCTCCGCTGACTACTTATCTCCCATTAGGGCACTGCGGGGCTGTCGGCCGCCAGTGTGTACATCTGTCTGAGCCACACAGTATAGTTATAAGGCTTACCTCCCTTCTTGGAATCTCTAGGCATCGGTAGCTGTACTCTTAGTACATCTTACCGACTACTACGTTCTATTCTAAATAAAAACCTTCATTTCCTGTACCTAGTAAAAGCTTTAGTGTAGTTCTCCTTGAAATTATTATTAAATAGAATTCTGATATATTTATGTATATGTAGGATCCAATTAGTGACTGTAGCGAATTATAGTAGTTTTGCATTAGAGTGCCTCCACATATGGTATAAATACCATACTCTTGTAGTTTTGTGGCTGATCACTTTAGCTGGCTTACCACCTTAATTTATCTATCGTACTATTATAACTTACATGTTCCTCTATCGCTCCTAGCACACGTTTTTACCCATAAATAGTATTATAACTGGAATTAATAAAGCCTTTCACTTAATTTATTGTAATACATAATCTGCCCATTTCTCTATCAGATCCGGCCTCTTTTCTTAATTAAAGTAACATCTGTATAATAAATGATAACTGGCTTCCCAATAACTGCTGACCACCTTCCCTCGTCTGTCTGAACCAATTCCTCTCCACTCCTCTATCCCTTACTCTGTCTAATTCTTTAAGCCTTTCAAAACATAATTTTGGTAATTGGTTCTCCTTCATTGTCACAACTCCAGAAGAAATAATGCTGTTGGTCGTAATATTTTTAATGTAAAAACCACACTTAACAGAATCCTTCCAGTTTCAAGTCTGACTATAAGAAACGGGAGTAAATTTAGGCCAATAAAGAAAACACTTTGCCTGCCCTCATTCTATAGTATACAAAAAGTGTGAAGCCCAAATTCTTAGCCATAAAGGGTGTGGAAGACACTATCGCATCAAACAGTTTTAGCCTGGCTTTCCAGCTTTTACCTTTAGGTTTACAAAAAATATTTATGATTTTACCAATCTGAGCGGTAGCCTTATTTAAGAGAAATGCTGTGGTGCGAATTTAAATTTAGAATTTAAGGTGAAAGGGAATTTTGAATAAATACATTGCTTGTTAATTTTTAAAGGTACATCTGGCCAATGATCGTTTTTAACAGTTTTAACATGGTAACTGTACTGAATTATTTTAGTTTTTACTAGATTTAATGTGGTCGAATTATTTCTACAATAATTTTCGAGTAATTTCAATTTTTCGACAGTAACTATCCAAGAGGGGCTAAAATTAAGCAGCACCACACCGTCGGAATTGGATAGTAGTGTGGTGTAGTAGGGAATCAGGGCCAGTGTTGTGAAATAGTGCCAGTTAGCACGATGTTGAAATAAAGTAGCAACGCCAGGCTTTGAACCTCAGTAATGTGGCAACTGGGCCACGTGGCCAGTCAGAAGCATTCATTCTAGTGCGGGCTGTGATCGGAGAAGAGTGTTCGGGCTGGCGTGGTTACGGAGTGTTGGTGGGTTGCTACAGTCCCTTTAGAGTGAATTGAGGACCAGCGGGTGCAAGGGTAAACAGAGATCGAGCTCGGGTTGATGAGTAAGTGACTTATTACTAAGAACAGAAGGTTCTGGTGTAGCTTAAGGAATTCTCATTGTTAAAGATCGTAATTATTGTATTTAGCTAGTAAGGTAGTGTTGTGGAGATAACCTCACTGTTCAGGGCTTAAATGGTAGTTAAAATGATAACTCTATTTGTCGCGTAAGGAATTTCATTGTTAAGGGTAGTAATTAGTTTGCGGGGAATAAAATCCTAATGGTAGGAAGGGCAACCTCAGGACTAGGGTTACATTTATGCAACATCGTAGTATTTTAAATAGGTTTTGTAGTTCGTAGAAAAGAATATAAAAGTTGTAACTTAGTTTATGTAGGAATAATATAATCGTATTCAATGCAGGGGGACAGTGTGTAAGGAGCTAATAAGGACTAATTTGTAATAATTTACAGGGCTTGCTTTTGTAAGAAAGGTGTTTATCTTAGAGGGCGTTGTTTATGTAATGGAAGGACCCTCAGCGTAAGTGGAAAATCCCCTTGCTGACTCCTGGGTTCGTTGGCCAACCTTACAATATTATAATGACTTCTTCTTTGTTGTTTATAATTCAACCCTTTGAATTGTGCTCTTCATAATAATTAATTGTTTATTAGCGATGTGTTTAACCATCGCTAATAAACAATATTAATAATAAGAAGCTCAGGTAATCTCACTATAATACCTCCTCCGTTATTTCTATTTCTTCTGAATGAGATTTATTTTTTAAAAACATTCGCACATTATCGTACATTTTTCAAAAATTTTTATCATCTTGCCACTCAATCCAACACAATATAATTTTTCCTGATCAATGAAATCAAACGCCCTCTTGAAATTCATAAATATATCAAAAAAATAACTTTAATTTTCTTTTATTTGCCTTAGCTTTTCGCTATTCGGCCGGAGTCTAGGTTACGTTAAGATCACAAACGTTTATAATTTATAATAAAAATAATAATAATAATAATAATAATAATAGTAGTAATAATAATAATATGGCGCCAATGACCATAGATGTTGACGCGCTTTAAATTAAAAATAATAATGATAATAATAACAGTATTTATTTATGAAATAAAATAGTGAGTAATTACATTTAGTTAAATACATATATATTAACTGGCGTACTCCATGGTCGAAGACCCTCTGAGAGGTCGTCGTATTATAAACATTAAAATTCAAATGCCCTTACATTAGCTGTGCAACCACACATTGTACTGAAGGCAGTGGCGGCTCCTGCTTGGATATGTGGGGGTTCAACATTTACATTACCTATCATTATTAGTAGCTTGGCTAGATATAAATCATGAAAGAAGCCAGGAGCCAGGTAAAAACTTGCATCCCCTCCCCTACATGTAAATAAATATGTTAAATTAACAATAAATCTGTCACTGTGCACCCAGAGAAGAACTGTGAAAAAAAGTTGTACGGTTTGAGTTTGAAAATTAAGTGGTTAACTTAACAGAAATTTTTATTATCTAAATAAAGTGTTTCGGTTCAAAGGAAAAATGTCAATGAGTTAACATTGATTCTTTGCTGGGTCATATATGTATATTAGTGATGTTTTAAGTACCAATAACAACATCAAATGTTTATAAATATAAAAATAATATATAAAAATCCACACATTGGCAAAGGCATATCACATCGCAAATACACGAATAACGAGTACGAGTAACGCCGTTACAGGGCAAAGTGGAATGGGCAAATAACTCCGGGTAAGATCGGGTAAGTTCGTTCAATGTTCATCGCACTTGTAACCCCCATTCTATATATATATATTAAATTCTCCAGCGCGACTCCTAACTGCAAGCCTCCAACTTCCTACATTTTTATAGATCTCCCTGGTATACACACAATTCACTACAGTGTACAATTCATTAAACAAACATATTAAAGGAGCTGCTATACTGATATACGTTCCTATTCTTTTATGTCTGATTCTGTGATTTGACAACAAAATTATTAATTAATTTATTTGATTTGTATAATCAGACCAATATATACAATTTTTACTGTGACTAATGTTCGTAACTAATATAAAAATGTAAGTATTTTTTTGAAATTGAAATATGAAATAAAATAAAAATAAGAGTATTTGCTACGTTTTTATTTGATTTTTTTTTCAAACAGCTGGGGGGTTCAGTCGCGCAATCGCGAATACCAGTAGCCGCCACTGACTGAAGGGGTACTTTAGAGGATTATTTCTATTCCACGAGAACCCCAAAAAATCAATTTCCCTGGAAAAACGTTTCGACTTTCAAATAAATAGGTATTAATCAGAAAAACACTTGAGTTTTTGGGGGGTCGAGACCGCGTCAGTTTGCTAAAAACCGATGTTCGCCCATTTGCAATGAGCCTCTTCAGAGTCGTTACACCTTGAAAGCCAATAAGGCAACCTTCAAGGCGTGGTCAGGGCGTTTCAAGGTGAAACATCTTGACGAGGCTCATTGCTACATGGCGAAACATCAGTTTTTAGCAAACCACTGACGGGGACTCAACCCGAAACTCAAATGTTTTTCTTGAAAATGGTCCCGGAAGCCTAAAAGATCACGTATTAAACTGTTCAAAAAGTTGAAAATGTATATAATGTGGAAGACATGACTATCCTAGTGAGCTGAATGTCGCATGGATGGAGAGTCAGTAGTCAAGAGTATTCAAAAGGAAAGCATGCTAAAGTAAAGATATACTACTAACTCTTGCTATCCAAGCTGGTTGGGTATTCAGTAGACACAGAGGTAACATTCATCTGTTTGCCAAGTTTACGTACAGTTGTGGCAGTTTCTCCTTCTACTTTAGCTTGAGCTTTCAATGGAGGAGTTGTTTTCTTAACGTAACTCTTACTGTCCTTATCTTGCACCGAACATGATCCAAATTCGACATTCTCACCACCACAATGTTCATCTTTTGGAACTTGTACATAGTCTATGGACCACATCTGCAATTTATAAATTTGTACAACACTTATTTGCTTTTTAAAACAAAGAATCATAACTTATGAATTGAATTTCTCAATAAATAGAAGTAATAGTAAAGTAAATAGTAGTAAGTTGCTTATTAGCTGCTGCTTTGCATAAATGAAATACATTGTTACTTTCTCTTATACCTAGTTGAATATGTGGATGGGTCTGCAATGCTGGATAACATCTGGAATTTTATCGGTCGTGGCATGCATATTTTTCATGCTCCTGATCGGTTTGGGATTCTCATCCATCGTCAGAGTAAGGCTATCAAGTAGGGAATTGACTTCAACTTTATATTCTGCTACGCACCACATTTTGTTGATTGTATGGGGGAGTTATTAAGGTTATAACAGTATGTGTTTAATAACAAAAGAAATGATTACATATTATATAATGGTGTTTAATAAATAGCCATTGAATACTTACAATTCAATTTTAATAGTAGTGTTAAGTATGTTCTGCTTTTGTCAAGGTATTTTTAATAGGGGGCGACAGAAAATTTCAAAAGAACTTTAAACAAATAAGAATATATAAAGTTTGTATACAATAATAACTACTGAAATGCATGCAATGATGAATTGCATAAGAAAATTTTTGGGTAAATTGGTATGTAAGAAGATCGGTAGAAAATGGTAAATTTGAAATAGAGATCATATTAAAAAGGATACTTCGAGCAAAGAAAAGTGTTCGCTTTTTATTTATCATGCTCATTTATGATTAATGATAAATGAACAGTGTTTTTGCATTTTTAGCTTGTGCTTTAGCAGTGTTTCCATTTTTAATTTGCACTAAATATTTATTTTAATATCTTTACACATTTTACATTTTTTATCATCACATTTTATGTACATTTTAATACGATTTCCTACTAACCTTCTTACATACCAATTCACCTAGATAGTTTCTTATATTAAACCTTACATGATATTAGTTAGTTATTTATTGCTTACCCGCTTTTAATTTTGTACATTCCTTTTCTTCAAATTGTACATATTCTTATTTCTATAATGCACTCTTGAAATTTCCTTTGCCCTTCTAATAAAAATATCTTGACAAAACACAGAACCACAATTAAAATTTAATTGTAAGTATTCTTCAAAACGTACCATTTATTATCAGGTATTTTATCCTCGTAGCATGCACATTTCTTTTATTCATGACCGGTTTCGGATTTTCATCCAACATCACAGTAAATTTATAAAGTTCGTGCAGAGAGTTCACTTCAACGCAATGTTCTGTTACAATCGACACTTGCTGGTTGTTTGTTGCTGGGAAGTTATAAGGTTTTGTTACTGTGTGTGTGTGTTTAATGACAAAATGGAATTATTATAAATAATGATTAGACATTAGAAAATAGTGTATAATAAATAGCACTAGAGCGTCCTAAAAAAGAGTACATAAGGCAAAGTTAAAATTTTAATAATTTTTAATAACAAAAAAAAAAATCTCTCGCTATTAGTAGCAAACAACAACTATGTTTTCTCTCGCTATTGGTGTGTGTTGATTCTGTCTCTCACTCGTATTTTGAACTTGCGATGTGTTTACCTTCTGAACATAAAGTCATCTTCAAATATAGAGTTCAGATGCTCCGTTGCCCGGTTAGTGCTGCATTAATCAGTTGAATTTGTTACCAATTTTGTGTGACCACACCTTGAACATTACTGGAAATTTTTTGTACGTCTGTGTTCCCTATTTCAACCATTGTGGAATTTGTGGTCCTACCATCCTCTTCAACCTTTTGTACATCAACGTACCATCATTATCATCAACAAAAACATCATTGGATAGCCGACAAATTGCACGCTTTCAAAATTCAGCCAAGAATCATCATCAGCAACAACATCATTATTTCTATCAACCACAATCTACGTGAGTATGGAAAACAACGGCACAACTCAAGTAACACCTTTTTTTATCTATTAATTTAATGCGAGGGAGATATAATAACATAACAAATCAGGTTTCATTAATAGATGCAAATATTTTCGCCTTTCTATATTATTATAAGTTTGTCAAACTTCTTTTTATTATTTGTTAAATAAGAGTCTCTTTATTTATTTATTAACAGTGCAATAACCGTAGAGAGAGATTAATGAATCTACCTATTGGCCGTACTGAGCACGTTTAAATACATTGTGGTGTTAAGTATGCTCAGTGTTTTATCAAGTCATTTTTATTAGGAGAGGCGACAAGAAATTTCAGAAGTGTACAATTCTAATAAGAATAGATGAAGCTTGAAGAAAGGCAATACAAAGTTTAACGATAGTCAAAAGCTTATAAAAATAATAAATATGAAATCCAAGCAAGGTTAATACAAGAAAATATATAGGTAATTTAATATGTAGTAAGAAGGTTGGCAGCAAACGGCAAATTTATTTATTTATTTATTTACAAACGGGTGAAAGCCTAGTTACTATATATAACAACAATACGATTACTAGTACATTGTCAAGTGTAAAATAAACGAGAACATGAAATATATATATATATAAAACACTGAAAATAATAATAATAACATAAAATAAAAAAATAGATAATTAATATAAATTAATTAATTAAAATAAAAAATAAAAATTAAATTAATATAAAATAATAATTAATATAAATTAGA
The DNA here is from genome assembly GCA_011037195.1 of Triatoma infestans. NCBI lineage: Eukaryota > Metazoa > Arthropoda > Insecta > Hemiptera > Reduviidae > Triatoma > Triatoma infestans. The sequence continues at coordinate 42,731 of JAAEAF010003602.1, read as the reverse complement.
GATAATATCAAAATAAATAAAGAAAATTCCATTTTGACATTAAACACAAATGGGAAATACATTTTTTTTTCCGGAATTTCCCCATAATGAGGTTATTTACCACCAAGTATTATTTTTTTTAAATAAAAATACGAACTCTTATTGCATTTATCCATAGGTCTCTATCAATAGGTCTCTTCCTCAGCTAATTCCCAGCTAGCCATGTCTTCGTTCACTGTGTCTGCCCAACAAAGGCTCGGTCTCCCTCTCTTCCTTCTTCCGGTCGGCGTCCATTTTAAAATTTTTTTTTGGCAGTTGTCCATCCACCATCCTTTTGACATGGCCAAACCATTGTAGCCTCCTTTCTCTTATTGTATCCAAAATATCCTCCTTTACCTCCATTATTTCCCTAATTGTCTCGTTCCGTATCTTTTTTAATCGAGACATTCTAGCAGATCAACGTAGACAATCCATTTCAGCTGCCTTCGGCTTCTTTTGCTCATTACTACCTATGATCCAAGTTTCACAGCCGTACAACATAATGCTTTGCACTATGGATCTATAAATTTGTTTTTTCGTATTGCTCCATAGTACAGAACTGAGCATGCTGATGGCTCGACGGCCCTCACTTACACTTTTCCTTATGTCACTTCTCGAGAAGCTGTTTAATTCGATGATAGACTCCAAATATTTGAAGCTATCAACATTTTTTACTTCAATTTCTTTTGCTGTATCATCGTCCAATGCCAGGGGTTCTCTATCGGTCGACATATACTCACGTTTTTGGAGGTTTATTGCTTAACCCCATTTATGGACTTCATGCACTAGTCGCCTAGACATGAAAATCATGTCTTCAATACCCTGGGCAATAACAATCTGGTCGTCTGCAAAAAACAGTGAATGAAGGAAAATATTTCCGTCGATTTGGAGACCCATCCTACCACATCTCCGGGACCAATCTCGGAGGCTTACATCTAAATATATTTTAAACAGCGTTGGAGATAAGCTGCACCCTTTGGAGAAGCCCTTTTGTCGTTTTAAATTCTCTTGAGAGATTTCCACCAACTTTAATTTGGCACGTATTACCATGATACATTCTTTTTATTACATCAATCAATCCATTACTTAGTGATGCTGTTTTCAATGTTTCCCATGATTTAACTCGGGGTACACTGCCATAAGCCTTCTCTATGTCAATAAAGACTAATATCTTTACTTCTTGCGTAGCACTTTTCTAACACTTGCTTTAATGAGAATATATGGTCGGTGCATGATCTACCATCTGTGAACCCACACTGTTCTTCCGCTGTTACATATTCTTTTTCCACTCTATTCTTGATCACCCCTCCCAATATTTTCATTATTGTGTTCGTTACACAGGTACCCCTATAATTTGAGCACTGCCTAGCATCTCCTTTCTTATGGATTGAGCTTATGAAGCCTCTTTTCCTTGCGGCGGGAATGTCTTCTCTATCCATAATCTTTCCAATGAGGCTGGTAAGAATTGCTACCACTTTAGGACCTCCATATTTTAATAATTCTAGCTGTATACAGCCAGGTCCAGGAGACTTACCATTCCTCACTTTTTTTAAACATTCGGAGAATTCACTTGGGCTTACTTCTTCAGCCATTCTCTGTCTTTCATGCTCACTGGAATCTTCAAGGAACTGTGGTCGTTTCTCCGAAAGTAGACTCTCATAATACTCTACCCAAGATTCAAGAGATATTGGAGAAATAACTATTTTATTATTCACTTTTTTTCTGAGTCCCCTCAGCACTGTCCATGCTTCCGCTGATCGTTTGAAACCCAGATGGCTATTAATTTGGGCACTTTAACCTCCCAACTATCGTTCTTTGCGTTCCGAATTATTTCTTTAGCGTTTTTCTTTTTCTCTCTGTAGATGTCTCTATCCTCTTTTTTTTGGGTACTCAACCACTTATGGTATGCCTCTCTCTTCTCTTCAACTACCACTTCTACTTCCTCCGTGACCCAATCTTCAGTTCGTCCTTGTCCTTGTTCTGTTCTCAGTATTTCGTTAGCCACCTTCTTGACTTTACTTACCAGGTAGTGGTATATGTCTTCAGTTGATCCGTTAGAGACTTCCTCTAATTCCATATCAATCCTTCTCTTGTACAGATCCCTAGTGCTATCATACTGTAAACTGTCCACTTTAACAACTTTTCCTCGTACACCATTCGGGTACCCGCTTTTCTTTGTGGCAATTTATAGTCTGGACCAGTATTCCATGGCCATACAATTTTTGTTTTGACTAAGTAATGATCAGACCCACATATCGCTCCTCTATAGGTTCGAACACTTTGGATTTTAAATGAACTTATTTGTTTAGTTATTATGAGATCGATGAGTGACCGCAATTTTTTGGTCTCTTGGGTCCATGTATACATATGGATAGCTTTATGGTTAAAGAAGGTATTAGTTATCCTAAGACCCAGTTGTGCACACATTTCCCGGGCTCTCTCGGCATTTTATTTATTGCCTCCTCCCCACATCTTCCTATCACCTTACTATTAATCTCACGACCCACTCTTGCATTTAGGTCCCCCATGAATTATAATCTCTTGTCTTGCTGGAACCTTTTCTATAAATTTTGTTAGCTCTCCCCAGAACTTCTCTTTTTCCGAATCAGGGGTACTATCATTCGGCCCGTAGGCCCCAATTATTTGAATTTCTCTCACAAAGAGCACCATTTCTATTTTTCTAAGTCGTTCACTGATAAAATCCCATTTTCTGATCTTGTTTTTCCATTCTTTTCTGACCAAAACTGTCACCCCAGCTTTTGCTTTCACATCTTTATCCACCCCACTCCAGAGATGAACATATTCTCCCAACAATTCCATACCATTTCCCTTTTTCTTTGTCTCCGTCAGTACAATTATGTCCATGTGTACCTCCTTAATTCGTTTGGTAACACATTTGTCTTGGTAGAAATACCCTGCACATTCCATGTTCCAAAAGATGTAGTCCGCAAACGATATCCTGGTCTTCGCCGTTGAATCAATCCGGGTTTACTCTTATTTGGTCTTTTAGTATTTTATGGTTTTTGCCTTGGTCGAGGAGCTGGCCCGGCCCAATAACCCCCAACCTGAAGGACCAGGAGATTTGATTTTGGGGCCCTCTTCCCCTAGACAGGTTGCCTTCACTGCGGCTTAGAGTCCTATCTACCCTTATAAATGGAAAGGAGCGGGAAAGAAAGGGATGTGGTGATGGGAGAGGAGGCGGAGAAATAGAAAGGAAATAGCTAGGAGGGAACCCTGAGACCACGGACAGTGGAACCCAGGGGTGTTCTCTATTAGTCGCCTCTTACGACAAGCAGAGAGTACTGTGGGTGTATTCTTACTCCCCACCACACAGGGATTGGGACCACACGGAAATATATTAAATAAAAATGAATCGGAGACGGCTGTTTTAAAAAAAGAACAATCTAGAGTCAGTGTTAATTAAACCTTGTGTATATCTCTTGGTGAATAAAACCTTAATACTATGTGTTAGGTCGCGGCCCCCTTTGAGGGATTAACTATGCCTCGCTATTTTAAAATTATTTCATCGCCCGCATATTTCCCATGCCTTCCCACTCTTTTACCTCCCTCTTGAAGGGTGGGATTGGCGGCGCCTTTTATCTTTCCTGATTCCCGCTTTTCGATTATTTTTCCCACACTCTTAAACCGTTCTCCTTCTATAGAATTACTTCAGTTACCGTCTGGCTCTCGCCTGTGCAACTTGTCCTTCCGCTTCTTTCTAAGCAGTTAGTAGGTGTGTAAAATTCGCCTTTATGTTTATTCGCCGTATTCGCGCCTTTCGATAACGAATTAATATTCGTTATCTTCTTGAGACCCAAGTCGCGTCTTTCCTCGCCATCATCTGGAGAAGCACTCACCTTCCGTGCCTGGGCTCTTCTGACACCATCAGCCGCTTCAACAGCAGCGTCATCAGCTTCCACGGAGCACTCTAACTCCCTTCCTTTCACCTGATATCCTTTCTTTCGCCTCACACACACACACTCAAACACCTACACGTACACGCCACATCTTCCTCGATCGTTCCCTTATCTCCTCAGCTTCGCCGCTTGCGCATTCAGCTTCACCACTCTCCAGGTAAGTCGAAGCTTCTTCCTTTGCATCTCCTTTTTATTTTAATTTTATTTGTTGTGGTGGTTGGTTCCGCAGAGCTGGAAAGCATCAGAGACATTTTCCGTGGTAGCCTGCTTCATTTTGTGGTCATCAACCGGTTTCGGGCGTTCGCCCATCTCAGGATGCGTTTTTCAGACAGTGTGCCAACACACTGTACAGAGAGTTACTAGTGTGAAACTAGTCTCTGTACTCTGTGCGACTGACTGAAAAACGCATCCTGAAGATGGGCGAACGCCCGAAACCGGTGATGACCACAAAATGAAGCAGGCTACCACGGAAAATGTCTCTGATGTTAATTTTATTTATTGTTTATTTTTTCGGTATTTCACTTTCTGGCGCCCGTTCGCCATTCTCGCCTTGGGTGTCTGCCGCGCAGACACTATGTGTGTGTGTGTGTGTGTGTGTGTGTGTGTGTGTGTTTTAGAACCTAAAGTACTGTGTATGTCTGTGTGATAACAATTATCAGAAGTGGGATGAACAACTGTAGATTAACTTATGTAAAATTAATATTTTAATTAGTTAGTGTAGTTAATCGACACTGACCAAAAATTTGAATGCAGAAGAAGTTAGCCTGAATTTTAGTAAGTAATTCTGTATGATTATCCGTTCTGGGATTTTTATGCCATAATTTCAATGTATAATTGATTTTATTTTGTTATAAAAATTTGAGACTTTAAATAATTTAGCAGCTGAAACTATTTTTTTGTGCTGACAATATTATTTCCTTCAAATACTACCACTGTATTATTTTGATTAGTTTTATATATTAAATTTAATTTCGTTTCTAATTTTTTTAATAGCAATTTGAAAATAATCTTTATACTTATACAATGGAAAAAATTAGCTGGTTGAATAGAAATATCACAACAGGTTCAACTAATATTATAAAAAATTTGCATGTGATTTTTGATCAAGACGGTGATAGAGGAAGATTAAAGAAGTTTCCAGGGTTTGAGCTCTAAGAAGATTCTGAGCAGTATTGGGAAAAGGTAAAGAAAGCCTTGGAAGGTTACACTCTTGCTGACTTGATATCCATTCGTTAATTTTTTAAGAATTGATTATACAGGTACCTTAGAGGAAGTTGCTGGCCGCATTTGTTCTCATTTAAATAAATTAGATATGCTGAAAGGGATGAAGAATTAGATTTAGAGTCGGAGAATGATGCTTCTAGTGTTCAGAGTCCCAATACTGTTATCATTAAACTATTAGAACAAAATGAGACCCTAATTAAAAGGGCTTTGGAGGCCAAGTGGACTGAATTTAAAATAATACCGGATTTTAAAGCAAATATTGACAAATTCGATGGTAACAGTGCTCGCCACGAAGCTCAGGCGTGGTTAACACTTTTAAATGGTGTCGCCAAACTCCATAATTGGTCGTCCGATTTTAAATTAGATGCCGCTATGGCTAACTTGGTAGGCCCTGCTAAAAATTGGTTTTTATCCAAAGATATTACTAGTTGGGAAGATTTTGATCGTAGTTTTCGAAGGACTACATTGGAAAAGAGGACATAGGTAATATGTGGAAAGAAATGTTGCAAAGGACGCAAGCAATAAACGAAGACATAGAATACTATTTCCAAGAGAAGGTAAGGATGAGTAAATCCTCGGGTTTACCTTTTCAAGAAATTAAATTGCAGGTTGTTGAAGGGCTCTGGTCCAAAGATCTCAGTGACCATCTACTTGGCATAACTCACAAAACCAAGGATTAATAGTGCTCGCTTTCAAAGAATCAAAAATAATAACTGGAACATCACAAACAGGGATAAGAAGTTAAAAGGTAACAGTTTCTTATAAGAATTTTCAGAAACCATACGAAGGGAAAACTATGAGTATAAATCCGAACGTTAAGACTGTGGAGTTGGATAGTAAAAAAACAGTATAGATTCCACTCAGATGGTAAAATCTATAGTCAAGTGTTATGTCGGTGTAAACAGGGTCACTATGCTAGTGATTGTCCCGCTCATTCAGGAGCGAGAACGTGCCGTAAATATGATCAGGTGGGCCATTTTGCCAAAGAATGCCCGAAGAATAATGCAGTGTCCTTAATAAGAGATAATGCAAATTCATCTAACAAAATATATAAAAATGGTAGAGATCAATGGAAATTGTCAGATCCCAGGGCTTGCGAATGCACAATTCGTGAAACAAAGATAAAGAAATTAGGTCTTAGCAGAACCCCAATTAACAGTACATTATGTGTATTCGGAGATTGGGACATTTCTGCAGAGGTGAAAGAAGCAAGCGTCAACGTCTTGAGTATTGACGGAGTTTTGGGGACGGAAACAAGAATGTTGATAGTTCCTGACAAGGCTCAAATTTATAAAATTATCATAAGATGGAGCACTTGGTTGGACCAAGTACACATAGGCTTTTATAGCGTGGAGGGTATACTAAAATTGGTTATCGAGAAGAATACGCATTCAAGGACCTACAGGTGGACAGCGAAATACGAGGATGTCCAGAAAGTAAGTGTACTGAGACTCTCACGGCCGGAGGGATTTTGTTTTCGACATGTTGGCTACACTCTCGTGTAACCTGATTCCTCCCCTCCGCAACGAGACCGGTTCGAGGTCAGTACTTTGAGAACTGTCGACGCGACAATACGTTTCGTGAAAAATGTCAATCCAATCTCCCGCCAAGTGTGAAATATGCAGGTCGGGCAAGAGTTTTTGAGACGCTACAAACTCCATGGAGATGAATTTCTCCGCTCCATCATTACTGGAGATGAAACTTGGGTTGCACACTACATACCTGAAACCAAAAGGCAGCCTCAACAGTGGCGTCACACCTCTTCACCCTCCGCCAAAAAGTTCAAAACCACAATTTCAGCCAAGAAAATCATAGCATCCGTGTTTTGGGACTGTCAAGGCATAATTTTAATTGAATATGGGAAGACCATCAACTCTGCAAGATACTGTGAGCCCCTAAAAAAATTGCGGAGGGCGATTCAGAACAAAAGGAGAGGCATGCTGACAAAGGGAGTCTGCCTGCTGCACGACAGGGCCAGACCACACACTGCTTGCCTCGTTTAAATGGGATGTCTTGAACCATCCCGCGCATTCCCCTGACCTAGCACCTTCAGATTATTATCTCCTTACCTCCCTGAAGCTGCACATGGGTGGAAAAAGGTTTTTAACCGACGAGGAGGTGAAGGGGAGGTGGAGAAGTAGACGAAGGGGTTGGCGGGAAACTACTTCGAGGAAGGCATCAAAAAATTAATACCCCGGTTCACCACCTGCATTGAGAGGAATGGTGACTATGTCGAAAAATAGCTTACATATGTACTAATGTAACCATGTAATTTTTTTGTTCAAATAAAAATTTTTGTAACCTACAAAAATTCAGTACACTTACTTACTGGACATGCCTCGTAGATCCTAGAAATGAAATTGAGACTATATGGACAGAGTAACCTACTTTTTAAATATTGTTGAATAAATGTATTCATCAATTTTCTCTCTAATAGAAGATTTTTGATTCAGTATTGCGAGAGGTGAATGATTTCAATTTTTGAGATTGACATACAGTTTGCCCAGATTTTTTTTTGTAGCTAATTCTTACTCAAGCACTTCTCTTTCTTTTTTCGTTAGTGCAATTTGTCTTATTCAGCACACTGTACTGCAGTAAAAGATCTATTACTGTTCGTTTTATGACATCTCGTTGGCTCAAAATTTTTTACACAACAGTACGCGCAATAAACTACTCAATTTGCAAAGTACCTCGCATGCAACTGGCAGGTACTTGTCTCAGTGTAAACTGTCGAGCCGAGTACAGCTACTGGTCATTGTTTCATACAGGCCAGCCACTGTCTACTGGTAAGTCAGCTTCTCGCAATGTGTAAGCAATCCATAAGATCAGAGATATTTTCCAGCTCTGCGGAACCAATCACAACCATCCATAAGATCTCCAACCATTCAAGACCAAGCAGCGAGCTTGGCTAATTATGTTAAGATGTTAGTATTCTATTTCAAAAACTGGGGTTCGATTCACATATTAATTAATACTTTATTTTTCTTGTTTAATTTTATTTATTCATTTCTCTTCTTTTTTTTTAACGTTTTATTCGAATTCATTTTTAATTTTACACATACATCCATTACAATTTTATCCTTGAATTAAGTTGCCTCTTGCTTTCTATTTAGGGGTTTCCCATCTTTTCCAAAAACTGAGGTGGCAACCAATCTTTTTTATGGTAGCTTATTTTACTATTTGATTGTGTTCTTTTTCTCATACTATTCAACCCATTTTTAGTGTTTGTGTAATAAACCTGTTATGTTATGGAGTTGTTCGTCTAGGTAATAAATTAAGACAAGTCACTTCTCCGACCATAAGTGGACTGTATATTTTTATTTGTATGTTACATGAAAACTCTCCAGCAGAATAATTCACACAGTTAACCATTATAGAAAAAAGAGAGTGCGTATGCAATGTTGCCAACCCTCAAAACAAAATTTCCCTTTAACATCCTCCCCCCTGTTAAAGAACCCTTTCTTTAACCAAACCCCACAAATTATACAATATTAAACAAATATGAAAATCAAAAAAGTCATGCATTAGACTCTGTATTAAGTAATGGACACAACTTTGTCACAGGTCTCTTTAATGTTGAACCGCCTGATGTAGTCACCGTAGCCACTCGTACAGTGCCGTCCTTGCCAGGGTGAGCTCCGATATTCTACCCGTTTTCCACATCAATGGAGGTAAATGGTCTTCCTTCAGTAAAACCAAAGAGCCTACTGGAATGGCTGCTGCCTGAAACTTCCACTTGTTCCTAGTCTGTAAATTGGTCAAATATTCAACTGACCACCTCTGCCAAAACTGCTTCATCCTTCGTAGTGAATCCCATCTCTTCAGATAACTGTTAGGTTTCTTAGTTAGGTCAGTCTCAGGAGGAATAAGGAGAGGATCTCCAATGAAAAAATGAGCGGGAGTCAAGGGTTCATAATCATTAGGATTTTGTAATAAAGGAGTCAATGGTCTAGAATTAAGACATGCCATTTGATTAAGTAATGTGTTTACGTCCTCAAATGTTAGTACCGCGGAACCTTACCCGCCTAAGATGGTATTTGACTGACTTAACTGATGCCTCCCACAACCCACAAAATGAGGTGCACCCGGGGGAATGAAATGCCATTGTATTTTTCCCTTTCCTAATTGGTTAGATATTGATTCAAATGTATTGTTTTTCTGAAATAAAACCTTGCTCTCTTTCCGCTCCAACGAAATTTATGCCATTGTCTAAGTAGATGTGGGAACTCATACCACGTCTAGCAAAAAATCGACGCAAAGCAGCCATGAAGGCAGCCGTATTCATATCCCTAACCAATTCTAAATGTAGTGCCTTCACTGAGAAACAACAAATACCGCGATGTATGCCTTTTGTTTAGTCCTACGACTTATCTTTACATATATTGGACCGCAAAGATCCACTCCACATACCTCAAATGGCCTTCTAGGCGTTACTCGATGACTAGGTAATGCCGCCATTTTTGGATAAATAATCCTTGGATTGAATCTCTTGCAGTGCATGCAGTTATGAACTATAGATCTACTTGCATCTCTACCCCTTAGACGCCAAAATTCCAAGCGCGTTATTGATAGCAATAGCTGAGGTCCAGCATGTTGATGTTGTAGATGCAGGTGGTCATAATTAGTTCTGTAACATAACTCTTGCATGGAAGTACAGCCGGATGAATTTGCTGTACCGGTAAATCTGCGTTGACTAACCTTCCTCCTACGCGAACAATTCCAAGTTCATCCAGATAGATAAGGTGATAATGAAGCTAATTTGCTACACTTGTTTACTTCTCCCTTTGCCTTTAGCCGTTCTACTTCTCTAGAAAATTCCTGTTGTTGAACCCTCTTTAAAATGATGAGTTTTGCTTCATTGATTTCTCCCAGCGATAAATCTCCACATTGATTTCCCTTATGCCGTGCCTTATTGTAAAACCGAAAAATGTATCCAACCACTTTACTAGGTTTGTCCAGGAGGAATATCTTGAAAACAAATCATGCTCAAATTGCGTTGCACCTAATGAATAGACTAACCTTCTTTCTTCTAATTCTTCTGGTTTTCTCCAATCCGGTGTCCATTTCGGCGATTCCTCAAAATCTTTCTTAAGCCATGCCGGCCCTTCCCACCAAATAATTGAATCCTTTAATTTGCATGGGGGATACCTCGAGATATTAGATCCGCTGGATTTTCTGCCGATGATGCATAACCCCGTTGCCTTTTAAAGGTTACCTCATGAATTTGAGAAACCCTATTTGCTACAGAGTGTTATGTTTGCCATTACAATGTTTACAATTTGAACTTTTGCAATCTTTCACTAAATTACCGAGGCCTAAGCAATTCCAACAATGATTATTTGATTTAAACTATATTTCGTCTTTCATCTATAGTCATTTGTATAAAAGTTCACAATTGAAAAGTTTATGACTTCCTTTTCCACAATGTTTACAATTTGAACTTTTGCAATCTTTTACTAAATGACCGAGGCCTAAGCAATTCCAACAATGATTATTTGATTTAACTATATTTCGTCTTTCATCTATAGTCATTTGTATAAAAGTTCACAATTGAAAAGTTTATGACTTCCTTTTCCACACAAAAAACACGAATCCGAATTGCCGACAAAGAGACCAACTTATTTGGTTTATTTCCAGTGTGATTTAATTTATTTTGCCTTTTAGAATTTTTTAAAATTTCTACTTGATTACCTTGAGTTGTTTTGGCTTCATAGGACTCCAACCATGAATACCTTTCTTCCAAAAATCTATTTAATTTTTCGAAAGTTGGGTAATCTTTAGTAGGTTAGCTTCTTCCCAACATCGCAATGTAATTTTATCAAATTTCGAAGTTAATAAATATACCAATAGTGGCCCCCAAAATGTCGTTGGTTGATCCAATAATGTTAAGGCCTTTATATGTTTGTTATAAATGCAATGCCTTTGCCGACTGAGATGTAATTCCTTCTGCATTAAATAGAGCTGATATATGGGTTTCAATAGTAAATTTGTTGTTCTTGTACCTTGAACATAACTCTTCCCAAACTATATTACGAGACATGTCCAGTAAGTAAGTAAGTGTACTGAATTTTTGTAGGTTACAAAAATTTTTATTTGAACAAAAAAATTACCTGGGTGAATCGGGGTATTAATTTTTTGATGCTTTCCTCGAAGTAGTTTCCCGCCAACCCCTTCGTCCTCCCCTTCACATCCTCGTCGGTTGAAAACCTTTTTCCACCCATGTGCAGCTTCAGGGAGGTAAAGAGATAGTAATCTGAAGGTGCTAGGTCAGGGGAATGCGCGGGATGGTTCAGGACATCCCATTTAAACGAGGCAAGCAGTTCCTTCGTGGCGTTGGCCGTGTGTGGTCTGGCATTGTCGTGCAGCAGGCAGACTCCCTTTGTCAGCATGCCTCTCCTTTTGTTCTGAATCGCCCTCCGCAATTTTTTTAGGGTCTCACAGTATCTTGCAGAGTTGATGGTCTCCCCTTGAGGCATATATTCAATTAAAATTATGCCTTGACAGTCCCAAAACACGGATGCCATGATTTTCTTGGCTGAAATTGTGGTTTTGAACTTTTTGGCGGAGGGTGAAGAGGTGTGACGCCACTGTTGAGACTGCCTTTTGGTTTCAGGTGTGTAGTGTGCAACCCAAGTTTCATCTCCAGTAATGATGGAGCGGAGAAATTCATCTCCATGGAGTTTGTAGCGTCTCAAAAACTCTTGTCCGACCTTGAATATTTCACACTTGGCGGGAGATTGGATTGACATTTGTCACGAAACGTATTGTCGCGTCGACAGTTCTCAACGTACTGACCTCGAACCGGTCTCGTTGCGGAGGGAGGAATCAGGCTACACAGTGTAGCCAACATGTCGAAAACAAAATCCCTCCGGCCGTGAGAGCCTCAGTACACTTACTTTCTGGACATGCCTCGTATAATTTTTCCCTGAAATTTCAATGTTGTTAACTATGTCTGCCGCGTCCCCTTCTAATAAACTAATCAAATAATGAAATTCCTCAATTGGTTGTAATTCTTTTTCGTCATGAATTAGTCCTTTAAATGTTTCATAAAACTGAACCCAATTTTCATATGATCCATCAAATTTCTTTGTTAATTTTTGGCAATTTACATTTTCCTAACCTTGAATAATTAGACACTAATTTATATGACTGTGCATTTGACTTAGGGTTTTCCCGTTTAATCTTAAGTAAGTTACTCTGAATTCGAAAAAATAATTCTTCAAAATTCTCTCTCTCTATTTCCTGTTTCACAGCTATTTCTTCAAACACATCTACCATCTTCAATTTCACTCTGAACTGAATTGAAGCTGGCCCATATTTCTGATAATTTAAATTCCCTAACCTCATGTAATTCAAAATCACTGTCTTCTTTGTTAAATTTGTCAATGAACTGCCCAATCCTAGTATGGGACGCCTTTACCCTTCCCCGTTTAGCTACTAATTTGTTAAATACCACCTTAGTTGTTTCCTCCATAATAATCAAAATACCAAACGAAATAAAAATGTAAACCTAATTTATGAAATTAATCAAACAATAAAAAAATGAATTAAAACCGTAAAATTATGTTTAAACTAATAACCTTAAACTTTGTGTAATAAAAATCAAGGCATGTTCAATTAAAAACCAAATAATAGAAAGTAAAGAAAAATGAGGAAGAGACTGACCTTAATTGTTCCTTGTTGCATCCAAACTTTAAGAAGTTCTGAACCTTTGATATTCCAACCGTTGAAAAAAATTCTAACCCTGAATGGATCCGTATCTCTCCTGGTGGACGAAAATGTTGTAACCTTGAATCTTGAAACCTATGTGGCTCGGAGGACCAAAATGTTATGGGAGTTGTTCGTCTAGGTAATAAATTAAGACGTCACTTCTCCGACCATAAGTGGACTATGTATTTTTATTTGTATGTTACATGAAAACTCTCCAGCAGAATAATACACACAGTTAACACTTATAAAAAAAGAGAGTGCGTGTGCAATGTTGCCAACCCTCAAAACAAAATTTCCCTTTAACAAAACCCATCCCTTCTCCATTGGGCTAGAGGCACTTATGTACACCTCATAATTTTGAGGCGTAACAATAGTCTCATTTTATAGTACACACCCACATATATGCAACATGGGTGGATGTGTGTGCATATGTTTAAAACATAAAACAAATCTGGTGTGCAACTCACACAGGACTTTCTCTTAATAAAAACAATACAATTACAAAATTGACAAATTTAAGTTTTTTTCAAACATAAATGAATCTAACTTGCTTAAAAAAAAATGAAAAATGCTTCAAATAAAAGTGGTACGTTCATATATTTCCGCGAACATTCCAAGTTCAAAGAAAAATACATTCATTTTTGAGAAAAATGCTGAAAACTCAAAAACCAGTCCGTGAAGTCGCACTTCCGACTAACTGATTTTCTTCAAATTTAGAGTTATGGGCAATGTTGTTAATGTACATTTAAGTTATAAAGGTACTGTAACTATATATTGTATTGAATTATAATGGTAATTTAGAGGGAAGCTCGAAGTTCCTGTTTCACCAGAACCCCACAGAAAAGTATTTTCCTGGAAAAGATTTTAAATAAAATAACCGGTATTTATGTATGAAGAATATAAAGAAAATCGGAACAATTATCAAGATATCGCATAAAATGGAAAAAAAATCACTCAGTAAAGACGGACTTGCGATTGTGCAGCTGCTCGAAACCTCCGTGCAAGATGCGATAGTGCTAACTAAACTGAACATCAACTGAGCTTCCGATAGTTTGTTTACACACTCTCTACTTACACTATTCGCTACAAATATTTTTTTCGTACTCATGTCATAGGAGCATATGTTAACTAATATTTCCGGTGAAAACTCAATTTCGATAATTTGACTCGCTCACAATACCTGATCTTACTGGAAGTAAAAGAAAGTAACATGGCGTGAAAATGGCACCGACTCTCCCTGACTGCTATTAATTCAAATTATAAAATGACAAATTTTACTCGTTTGTTCCAACATGAATAAAAAGATGTTTGAATTTAGGTAATCCAGCTAGGTAGTAGTATAAGTTCAGAATAAAGCGTTGTTTGTAACTCAACCAACCTCGTTTAAATTTGAAATGTAAAATTACAAATTTCGCAGCACTGTCTAAAATCAATTTTTTCGGATATAAGTTAAAATAAAAGTGCAAACAATTATTTTTAAAAAATAATCGTTGGAGCTGTTTTTGAGAAAATCGCGAAAAAATCATTCAATAAAGTAGCACTTCCGATTGATGGGTTATTGCCCGAAACCTTTGTGCGCGATACAGTGTTTGAGATTTCTGCGGCTTTTCGTTTTTTAATATGTTTTGTTTGCATACAACTCATACACATAGAACACTCGCTAAAAACAATTTTTTCGAGTACTTAGGGGCCCTCAAAACATGTTTTTCCGTGAGAAGTGAATTTTGACACGATCGATTGAACTCCTCTTATTAGTAAGAGAAAGTAAATACTTACTGAATACTTACTTAGTAAGTAAGTACTTACTAAATACTAAGAAAAAAGAAAAATAAATCAAACATTAAAATTAATTAGAAAGTAATTTAAGATTACTATTATGCAAATAACTAAATTTTTTAAAAAGTTCTAATTATTACTTACTCTGACGACGCCATCAGTTGATCCAGTAAGCAACACGTTCTGTGAATCCCATTCTCTGCATTGGGAGAAAGCAACGCACAATATCTGTTGCATTCTATCTGCTCGGCCAACACTTGTATTCACAGAACATAACTGCTCTCCATTGATGGTCCAAACATGAAGCCAGGTTCCTGCACACGTCCCTATTTCGCCCTAACATAACCATACAAATATTGTAAAAATTGTTGAGGTTCGGTCACAAAAAAAAAAACTCTATCGACCACTGATTTAAGGTGTAATGCGGCAATAAAATAAAAAAACATTAACACTAGAGCGAAAATACTTCAACAAACGTTATTTTCACTTTTTAGATATCTTCCTTTGTCCAAGAGTTATTTCATAAATGGCCCGTTTAAATGGGAGACCCTGTATATAGCAAACTGAAATTTATTTTAAACTATTGCTAGTACTTAGAAAAAACAGAATTAAACTTCATCTCAACTTTTAAAATTTACAAAATATGTGTATTTAAAACTGTTAAATATGAAAAATTGTCTGTTTGAATTTCTTAAAAATAGGGTAGAAAAAGGGAGGAGGAAGAAAAAAAGAAAAGAAGGAACGAAAGATAGAAAAAGAAAAGAAGAAAGGAAGTCCAAAAAACAGGTAAAACAAAATTAGACAAGTTAATTTAGGCAAGAAAAATGCAAAAAAAGAAATAACAGTAAGAATGGAAAAAACGTAGAATAAATAGATTAAAAAAAATGCTGGGGCCCCGCCGGGATCGATCCGGTAATACACTTAGTACCACGCAGCCACTCTACTCGTATCTATTTCACTGTTCCAATTGCTACTAGTCTTTCACCTAATAGAAGCTAACAAACACGTGGGTTCAGTAAGAATACATTATTATTAAAAAATGATGCATATAATTAAACAAAATGAACAATACACTTTTTAAGAAAAAAAGCAAAACATAATTACAAAAAAATAATAAATAAATTAAAATTAAACCTTATTAAATAGAAAAATAGCTCCTACCTAACCTATTATTGTTCTCAATTTACACACTATTTACAGTTTTCTTCTTTCCCTGAACCCAACACTTCTTCTTCTGCTCGCTTTGATCGTTTTAGTAGGGAAGGATGGCTCCTCCAACAGCACAATTTGAGTACTTTTTCACCTGATAGTTTTTATTGCTCACGTATTTACTGTATTACCAGCGCCTGGTTTCATCCCCGGGAAATCCGTCGATACGACGTTTTAGTTAAATATGAAAAGTTTATATCTTAGGGGTCCCCCATTGCGATGTTGCTCTCAGTGCAACCTACACACTGCTGTTATCTCTTATAACCTTTTCCTCGCCCTCCCTTCTTCCCACTTCTCTTCTCAGTCACCTTCTTCTTTTTTCAATCGCCTGCCTACCCTGAATTATTCCTTTTAACTCTAATTTCCTACTTTTAAAGCCTTAAATTAATTCCTAATCTTTAAACTTATCTCTAAACTTAATCCTATCCTTACACTTACACTTAAAATTTACTTATCTAAACTAACTGACTACTTCTAACTAAACAGACTAATTCTAATTCCTAACTATCCTAACCTATATTATCTGTACTTAGAGAACAATCCCGGGTGGCCAGTGACTTCAAACTGTTACTCCGTAACAGTATCTGCACTAAAATTGATTGCTGATTAATCTTTTTTCATATGTATCATTTCCAATATATTTCTTTTTATTATTATTAATGCAGAGAATTTTAATGTTTTCCATGTCAACTTTATGTTTGTGTTCTATGAAAAGTTTGGTTAGTTCTGTAGTCATGTCAGTCGGTTTTTTTGTACAAACTCTAAAAAAGGCCGAAACGTCGGTGAAAATTAAAAAAAAAATAGTTTTATCCTCAGTGTCCTTTTTACAATATCAAATTACAGATTGTACAACAATTAGCAATATGTAAAAAATGGTGCAACTGCGTGAGTAGTGCCTGTGGATCAGTATTCAGTACCTTTTCCATGAGGTCGGAACGAACATCAAAAGCTTAATTCTATTCACATAAATACTATATTTACAATGGAAATTATTATAATAAATAACAGAAGAACTACAATTATATAGTTTTATATAAACAAAATTTAAAATTGTATTAATAACATAGAAGAGACAAAGAAGAACCAGTGGATCTTTAACAGAGAGTAAAAATTTATAACAAAACCTAATGGGAACGGAATGCATTATTAGCAAATTACAAACAGACTAAACATAAATATGAAGACGATAATACTAGAATATCAGAAAAAAATTTAGTAAGATAGAAGTTGATTCTTTATTCGAATATCCTATGCAAAGATACAGAAATAGAATATATTATTTATTTGTGTGTTTGGTCTTTAATATTTAAAATATTTGTCAATGGGCTTATTTTTTTAAATTTATTTATTTATTTCAACCTGAACATATCAAATACAAAAGGCACGTCAATAACAATACTTCATAAGAATGTATAAAATATTTACAAGACTATAGTGTTATGTAAACTAAATTAGCACTGAACTCTAACCACCAAACAAACAAATATCAAACTAACTATTCACTTTAGTTTAAAGTCGTCGATGCTCCAGTTTGTATCAGTGAATTCTTTTACTCAATAAAAACAGTTGGAAATTACAAACTTTTTAAAAATCATCTCAAATTTTCTTATTTCCAACTGTCTTATATTCACTGGAATTTTATTAAAAATTCTTACTGAAACGACATTTGGAAGCCATTCTGTTTTCTTTAACCTTGTCACAGGTAAGTCAATATTTGCTTTGCTTCTTATGTTATATTGGTGCTGATTTCCTCTAGTCACTGCATCTTTATTTCTTTTTTGCCTTAAGACCAGCTTGTATATGTACAAAGAAGGCAGAGTCATAATTTGTAGCTTTTGAAAAAGTGGTCTTCCACTTTCATATAACTTTTTTTTCGACATCGTTTTAATCGCTCTTTTTTGCACTTTAAAAATTTTAACAGTATCAGATGAGGATCCCCAAAGCTCCACTCCATAGCTCATTCTGGCATGGAATAACGCAAAATAAGTCATCCTCAATACTTCCAAAGGAACTTCATCTCGTAATTTCCTTGGTAAGTATACTATCTGAGATAGTCTATTACTCAGAGAATCAATGTGGATTTTCCAAGATAGCTGACTGTCCAATGTAATCCCTAGAAACATTATCGTGTCATTCTGTTCTTCCTTCTTTACGAATACTGAAAGCCATATTTTCTTTGTTTTGCTCTCATTGAGAATCAGCTTATTTTCCTCCAGCCACTTTTTCAAACATGAAATATTTGTTTGTGTTCTCTCTGTTACCGTTATTAAATCCATTCCTTTGGCAATGAGCGTCGTGTCGTCAGCGTACAAAATATTTCTTTTGGGAAAAATTATTCCCACTTCATTGATATACAATAAAAGTAAAAGTGGTCCCAAATCAGATCCTTGCGGGACACCACGCTTACTTTCAGCTACTTCCGAGTTTCCACAATTGTAATGCACATACTGTCTTCTATTCGTAATATATTCATGGAAGAAATTCCATGTGATACCCCTAATTCCGTATTTTTTTAATTTTGAAAGAAGTATTCCGTGGATAACCATTCAAAAGCCTTACTCAAGTCACAAAAACTCACTATACATTTTTCTTTATTTTCATAGGCCTCCATTATTTCTTGTACAAGTTTACAAACTGCATCAACAGCACCATAGCCTTCTCTGTAGCCGAATTGTGTATTAATAATTAAATTATTTTCTTCCAGGTATGTTAACAACTGACAAGCCACCACTTTTTCTATTACCTTGGATAAGACCGGCACCAAAGCCACTGGACGGTAGTTGTTGGGATCATTCAAATTACCCTTTTTGTGTACAGGAAACACCTTCGCTATCTTCAACACTGTAGGAAAGCAACCATCTCCTATAAAACGGTTTATAAAATTAGTGAGTGGTGTAATATATAAGTGTATAGTTTTCTTAATAAAGAAATTAGAAAGACCAAAGTGATCTTCACTCTTCTTTCCTTTCATCACTTCTAAAACACTGTCTTCACTAACTTCTTTCAATTTTAATTCTACTTTTGAGCACCAATCCTGATGAGATGCATTATTAGACAGGCCTCCACCCTAAATTAAAGAAGAGACTTGTAGCAGCTTCACAAAGTGACTATTAAACATTTCTGCACTCACCGAAGTATCAACCTCACATAATTTCTTATCTCCTCTAATCAGTTTCCATGCCGCTTTTTCTTGTTTTCTGACTTTGTCAGGAACTCCCCTTATTGTTTTTTTTTCGTTTTTTTTTTCAGATTTCCCCTGTATAATTTTTTTAATTTACGGTATCTGTTAAGATGGTCTTCAGTCCTCACAGTTTTACTCAGTTCAAATAACAGATCTAGTGCATCCCTCTGTTTTTTTAATTCTTCCGTACACCATACATTCTTCGACTTTTTTTTTCTTATATAACGCTTTACTTTGGGAAAACTGTAAGTGTAGCAGTTAATTAATTTAGATATGATAAGAAATTGTGGACGGGGGCCCACAAAATCCATCCAAATTGATTAACTAGAGGAAATCGATACTTGGCTGAGATCGAGTATGGACTATTGATTGGAGAAGGATGAGGGAAAATGAGGGAGTTAGCATTGTGATCTTTAGCGTACTGTGTGTTTTGCTATGGATAAAAAAAAAAGTATATCTGTGTGATTTAACTGTGTTTGTATTTGTTGTCCATGACTAATAAAATAATAGTGTGTTCTCAGTATTTGTGTTCCTTTTCATTCTTTTCTTTCTTTTATTAACTCTCTAATAACTGTGTTTTGTGCTACTGTTAATTATTTTTTTTTAACAGATAGAAATATATTGAAGTCTTCATTTATATCACCTGTACTCAGTACTAAATCCCAGTTAATCTGACTTAGTAGAACAGTAAAAATATTAAAGTGTTCTTCTTTCATCAACCTTATCCATTTAATATTTTTCAACTGTTCATTAACTTCCAGATGTTCAGCTATGCTGATATATTGGCCAAGGTGATCGGTTACATGGTGGTTTATCACTCCCACATTGCTTTCTTCTAAACTAAAATTTACTATTATATTGTCTAAACAATTAAGCCTAGTATGTTCACTAATTGTTATAACAAACCCGTAGCTATTACATAAATTTCTAAAATCAAATACCAACTTAGTACTAGTTAAAAAGTTGATGTTAAAATCACCCAATATCACAACCCTTTTCTTGGAATTACTGATATAATTAAATATCTTATCCATTCTATCAATGAATATGTCATAGTCAGAATTTGGCGGACGGTACACCGTAACAATTAAGATATTTCCTGTCTCTATAACGGTAACTTCACATATTGATTCCGATGCTAAGCAGTTAACTTTCCTTAAAACTTTAAAGTCACAACTCGATTTAATAAATATTGCCACTCCCCCGTGTAAAGCTCTTGTGCAAGCGCAGAGCAAGGCGCCCCGTGTAAACACAGATGCAAGACAGTAGCCATCAGGAATGTATAAATCTTTTTCTTTCCTTTAACCAATGTTCCGTCAAACATAGAATATCATATTTCTCGAGTTCAATTATATTTTCTACCTGCGCTAACTTATTGCTTAATCCTTGGATGTTCTGATGTAGCATTTTTATTTTCTTTAACTGGGGAGCACTGCTACTCGGCGAGGAAACAAAAAACGCCTCAACGTTACATTGCAAGGCCAAACATCACTTTCCAATAAGGTATCCTTCAAGTGGTAGTCTACACCAAGTCTGAAACTGCAGTTCTTTCCCTTGGACTCCAGCTTAGTTACTGAATCATTCATTCCTGAAAAATGTTTATCCATAAATTTCTGAACATCTTCTTTACTACTACCTTCTTTCAATTTTCCTAGGTGTAGCCAGGCTTTCTTCAATTCTACTAGTTCTTTAGAATTCTCAGAATTACCTATTTTCATTATTCGATTAACTGTCCTTTTTCGCTTGACGACTTTCCACACGTTTTCCTCAAACTTTTCACCCTTTTCATCAACTTCTTTGCATCTTTGAAACTTTCCTTACTTACACTTCTTATTAAGCACTCTTATTTACCTTTTCTTTTTTAATATTTTCTCCTTCTTCTTTACATGGACCTCACATTGTTGTGGCCTAATATCATTTTCTTCAGTGTAAGCTTTAATATTTTAATTTCTTTTATTTAAATTAGTCTTTGAATAAATTCCCCGTTGAGAGGTTACGTTGTCCAGGTTACAAAACTCCAAATCTGCTAAACCTCTTGTTCCTCGTCCTCTTTTGCACTGTTACCTTTATATTTCATAATGTTATCAATATCATTATTATTTATCAATAATATTATTATTATATTATTATTTATTGTTATCAATATATTTTCCGTAATTTTTAATATTTCAGTAGTGATAGTCGATATAATGAGTGCGCAGTCACATGAACTGGCGATGTCACTTTTCGAATAGTTCTTTTCTTTTAAATCTTTTACTTCTTCTATTAAAGAAGAAATAGTCAACACGAGATTCTTAAATAATTTACTAGTGTGGATATTTACCTCTCCCTTGTCACAATGTTGACATAGCCAGTGCAGTTGTTCACACTCCTTTAAGGCTTTTTTTTTCCTTTTGTCCCATTTTTATATAAATATTGCGTAAGATACTTAGAACGGGTGGAACCAAAAAAAGTGTATTCTAATAGAAAATGCTACACGAATTTAAACAGAAGGTGCGAACTTTGTGAGCATAAAATTTATGTTCAATTCGCTTAATAAATAGCACAGCGCTTTTGTCACTAGATAATCATAACTGTTAGATAACTCGGTGCTGGTATAATGTGCGCTCTACCGTCATGATTCTGGTATAGTGTGCACTCTACCGTCATGATTCTGGTTTAGTATGCGCACTACCACAACAATTAAAATTAAAACTATTTTTTTTTTTAATTTAAGACGCGTCAACATCTGTGGTCATTGGCACCCGGAGCCTTCTCAGTGCACTGCCGGCCTCCGGACAGTGTTCTCTCGTTACAGACAACACTGTCCATACCGGACAATGAGCTGTAGAGGCTCCTAGGAAGAAAAAAATCTAAGGGTAGGTCGAACACAGGTCCTACGCGTAGGATTCCAGAACGCTAATCACTTAATTAAAACTATTATTTTCACAACATTTATTCTTACGGTTGAACTTTACTTATGGTCGTCCCTCATGACGGTAAGCGCGCGAAAATAGAACAGTGATCCACTTATTTTCGAGTTTGACTTGCTAAGGGTTTTTTTTATCAACGGGTGGTACGGGGGGGGGGGTCCCGTAGAAGAGATTACTGAGTTCCTTACTCTAGTAATGTTATACTAGAGTAGAGCACATATTTTATACGGTAGATATCAACAGGGTTGGTAGAGCGCATACTATACCGGCACCAATAACTCTTATTTCCCATGTTAAATCAGATTTCTCTTGTAGAGAAATCTGCAGATTGTTTCACTACAATTCAAGTTAATATTACGAAAATTACTATTAAACCATGATGTTACAGCATTTCCAACATCTTTAAAAAGATAAAGATTTTTAAATTTTATTTCTAAGTTCATATTATTTTTAAGGTATTCATAATTTTGCGAATCCAATAAATCAATTGCACCAATAGTTTCTAATAAATTAACCGAACTAAATGACAATTAAAGGGAATATTTACACTTGTTAGATGATTTAATCGAGTACATTTTTTCAGCCACTACTTTAGAGTCTTACTGAAAATATTATACTTTAAGGGAGAAACGTCTGTTTCTGAAAGCTATTATTGGGAAGATGTAACAAATATTTAAGAAATTTTAATTGGATTTTCTCTAGTTGATCACACTATTCAAAGCTCTCAGAACCGTAAAGGATTGCACTTAAGATTAGTCAATTAAACAACACTATTTTACGTTCCCACGTATATATTTAGAAGCCTTGAGGACTTTCGTACTCATGGGATGGCAATGATACCTTTTTAATTAAATAATCAGAAGCTTTAATAAATTTCCCTGATGAGGGAAAGAGTAACCCCACAATACTTCCCTCCCCTTTTGGGAATAATAATAATAATAACCCCACAATAAGTCATGAAATTAGCACAGGCTAGCTGGGCATTATTGTAAATGAAGGGGTTACACTGCAACAGGGGTTAGAGCAACCACACATACGAAAAAGGGTAATTATTGTTTCGGCGGTATTTTTGGCAAATCATTTATCGTGCAATATTAATGCAGGAGCTTAACTTTGAATTGAGCGTCCTTCCATGAGTAGGAAGTAAAGGCAACATCGTCGATATATAACATAAGCAGATTCCTTTCATTATTTATATTAATGCCCTCGGTGCATTGTCGCAATAGAACTTTAGCATATTTGCCATGAACACAGAAAAAGAACCGGGCTTAATTTTTCCCTTTGAAAAGTTAAAACCAAGTAATATACTCATGAACTACACAGCTCTGCAAGCCTTATGGACACGGTCTGAGTGCACGGTTGCGGGGGCGCCCAGAAGTGGCCCCCTCCTTTGTGTTAAAGTGGCTCAGGGAAAACTGTAATTAAAATAAATACGTTTCTCATCGCATTTTAATATAATCTGCGTTCCTACTACCTTTAGAAAGAACTGCAGAAGTTACTCACTTCAAGAAAAAAACAGTTCGTAAAGCTAAATTCAGATAGGACTAACTTATGCAGCTTATAAAAGGGATCTGCTTGTTATTTCATATCGACGATGTTGCCTTCACTTCCTACTCATGAAAGGACGCGCAATTCAAAGTTCAATATTGTAATACTATTAATAACAATCTATTTATAATAATAAAATAAAAATATGAAACCAATACTGAAAAATTTAAAGCGTTCATATTTTATCGAAAGCAATTTGATGATTTCCTAAATAACAAGTGTAATACATGCTTACAGTGAGATCATTGATGGCGACAGCAGCTACAGGAGCATTATGTCCTGTTAACTGTCTAACAAATATCCTGTGACTTAGATCCCAGATAATTGCCGTAGTGTCTCTTGAGCCAGATACTATCACATTGTAAGCAGGACTTGCAGCCAAACAGGTTACCGCTTCATTGTGTCCAATTAATGTTTTAACTACATTAAGTTGTTTTCGTGTATATTCCCATATTGTCACCACCTGCCAACAGAAATAGTGATCTAAGTGGTCATGATATATGAATATTCAATAACAAAATTATTGTTAAAGTGTGCGCACTACAGGGCACACTGGACAACAGGACCGCCAAAATTTCCCATGTCGTTGGGTTACCTCCCTTCACTCGTTCTCAGCTTCTCTGCCCATATACAGAAGAATGTGCCTCTTGTGTTTATCTGCATCTAATTTTGAACTAATTGATTAAGTTAGTAAAATAACAAATAATGCTTTGACTAGCTGGAAATTATTGGGTAAATGAGTAGAAATTAGTATATCTCGATGGTCCATAATTTAGATTACACTCATTTCACAAGGACAAAAAAAACAAGTTATGTTCAACAGTCAGTACATACTTAGAAGAGTTTCTACTTATATTTCTTAAAAATAAAAACTAGTAAATGATCACATGTTAGTGTATACATCCTTAAATTTGGAGTGCTCCATAATTATACTCACATTTGGTAGAATTTCAAAAACGGTGATTAAAGAATATGTAATATATAGATTTTATATGCTGTAAAATCTACAATTTGATGGAAATAGTTCTCGACCAGTCTGTTATGATATATATAGATTTTTGGGCATTGGTCAATGAAAACTACTTTTTTAAAAGTAAACGCGATTATATTCATCAGGCCCTGTGTACAACAGCAAAACATCAACAATAGGTATAGCAATAACTATAAATAATAAATATTTTTAATTTTCAGCTATATTTATTATTGATGTTTGCTGTTGAATACAGGTACGTTCGGTCGTTACCATGACAACAGGACCGCCAAAATTTCCCATGTCGTTGGGTTACCTCCCTTCACTCGTTCTCAGCTTCTCTGCCCATATACAGAAGAATGTGCCTCTTGTGTTTATATGCATCTGTTCTGGGTTCTCTCTCTTGCTCTTCTCTCATTCCTCATGGTCGACCGCCTCAAGTCTCTGTCCTCATGCCTACCTAATTGACTGTCATGTCTATCTCCTTAATGGCAATAATGAACTCATGACCTGCCGATCCCCCTTCTTCACCTGCTGCATCTGTCAGTTATATGTGACATCACCCTGCCTGCTTCCTCCGCTTCATCACAGCGTCGAGGACCCAGCGCAAAAAATCTTGTTTGTCGGTTCTGGAGGGTTGACAAAATTCCCGAAAACCTTCCACTCACTCTTCGTTGATGAGCGACGTGCGAAGACATTTATGCACAATCCCTTCATCGTCATGCACTCTTCTGAACGCTATGTCGTTACGATGACGTCTGATCAACTGAAGTCTCATTCAATGTTGCACCACGTCAGCTCCTCCGACTGGAGAATCGCCTACATTACGCACAGGACCCCGCATTATGCGAGGCCTATCGCGTGGGAACCTTATTGTAATCCGCATCACCTCCGTTACGGCCTTCACCTTCACTAGTTTGAACTTTGCACTCCCGTGGGCATTTCCAGCGCGCGCTTCTGTGGCGGTAGTCACCAACACGTATCTGTCCCCCTCATCCGCTTTGCCACAAAGGCTATGCACGTTGAAAATCAAGTGGCTTCCAGATCAATCCAAAGAATTTTATGCCAGAGGCATACACAAATTAGAAGAGCGATGGGACAATTGTATAGATGTTGCTGGGGACTCTGTTTAAAAGTAGCGCAAGTTTTATATTGATGAAATAAATCGTTTTTGAGCTATAGCGATTTGTCTCGTTACTTATTGAATGACCTCCGTAGTACCCCAGAAAATTTATTTCTGCTCTCCGAATTAGCATTTGTAGGATTCAGCGTCAATCCGTATTCGTCCAATCGTTGAAATTAGTTTTTAAATTTCTCTCATTGGAAGATCTACAAATATATCATCCAGTAATCATCTAGTACAAAGCAGTAATTTAAATCACGGAATATATTTCCCATAAATCTTTGAATTGTTTGGACAGCATTCCGCAGCCAAAAAAAGACATTCTTGTAAATTCCTATAAGCTAAACAGTGTGATAATTGCTGATCTAGGGATATCTTCATTACTGCTTGGTATATGATAGCCTAGGCCATGCTTCTATCACCAGAGATGGGGCGTAGCAGCGCGCACATGCCGCCAGTCATGTTCCTTCACTGCCAACAAACTAAGGCAGGCACCCAGGATAGCGGAACTTGGTGCGGACAGTAAACGATACCGCCTTTTCATCAGCGATCGGACAACTGGCTTGGCCTTTCTTGCCGACACTGGGGCTACGTCTCCATTCTCCCGAAAAGTAAAGTAAGGGGCTCCAGCATCCAGCCTGGCTCTTATACACTCTACGCCGCCAATCGATCCAGAATAAAAACGTACGGCATACGACACACCACCCTGGACCTATGGCTCCCATCCCGGTTAAACTGGACCTTCGTCGTCGCTGACGTAGACCGGCCCATCATCGGTGCCGAACTGCTCTCTACTCATGACTCCTGGTAGACTTTCGCAAAAACGGCTTGGTACACCGCGGGACTGGCATCTTCGCAACTGGGCATACCGCCCTAGACAACACGCCTAGCATATCCGCTGTACCTGGGGACTTCCGTTTCGACCGTCTTCTCCGGAGTTTTCCCGACATCGTACAAGAAGTGAAACATAACGTGGAGCACATCATAGATACAACTGGTCATCCGGTGTCTGCACGCGCCTGTCGGCTCGACCGAGCGAAATACAAAGCAACCAAAGCAGAGTTCCAACGCATGCTCGACGAAGGGATCTCATCTCATGGGCCAGCCCACTGCACATCGTCTCCAAGCCAAATGGCGACATCCGACCCGGTGGCGACTACCGTCGATTCCAATGAACAGACCATACCAGACCGATACACCGTACCACACATCGCAGACCTAAACATCAATTTGGACGGCACCAGTATTTTTTCAACCCTGGACCTCAAAAGGTAGTATTTCCAAAAACTACTAATGCAGACATCCAAAAACTATTATACTCACACCCTTTGGTCTCTACGAATTCACAAGGATGTGCTTTGGCGTGCGGAACGCTGGGCGAATTTTCAAAGGTTCATGGACTCAATATTTCGTGACTTACCATTCGTATTCAACTATCTGGACGACCTACTGGTTGCGTCGAAAAACGAAGAAGAGCATGAACAACATCTGAAGCAGATATTCCAACGACTGTCCACCCACGGAATCAGCCTAAACCCCTCCAAGTGCAACCTAGGGCAACGAGAGGTGCAGTTCCTTGGATCTACAGTGACAGCCAGTGGTATCGCCCCGAAACCCGCTAAAACTGATGCTATAACTAGCTTTCCACGGCCAACAACAGTAAAGGAACTTCAACGCTTCCTCGGAATGCTGAACTTCTACAGAAGGTGCATTCCACATGCAGCCAGCATACAATACCCCGTAACGCCTACTTGAAGAGCGGCAAGAGGAGCGACAAAACACCAATTCAATGGACAGACGAAACAATCGCTGCTTTCGAGTCTTTCAGGAGCGCCATTCAGAACACCGTACTGCTTGGACACCCGGCTGCTGACGCCCAATTCTCGCTAGACTGCGATGCCTCCGATACTGGGATAGGAACAGTATTGCAACAGAAGAAGGAAGGCAAATGGCAACCTCTTGGGCTCTACTCAAAGGCTCTTTCCTCAACACAGAGCAGGTACGCTACTTACGACCGAGGGAGAGGAAATCTCCCTTGAGAATCACGACGAACTCGCCGCTGCCCAACGAGAGGACGCCTTCACAGACACCTTGAAACAATTCTCTTCTCTTGAATTGAAATGGATCTCGCTGCCAGGATCACAAACGCAGCTTCTTTGCGAGACCTCCACAGGAAAACCAAGACCATGTTTATCAGAGAGGTACCGCTTTTCGAACTTTAATCCACTCCACAGCTTGAGCCACCCAGGAGTACGATCAACAAGAGACTTCTTACGCAGCGCTATTCTGGCCAATCCTTGAACACAGATATTGCCAAATGGACACAATGCCAACGCAGTAAAATCAACAAGCACACAGGAGCTCCGTGGGGAAGTTTTTCAGCGTCAACACGTTTCAGCCACGTGCACTTAGACATAGTCGGCCCATTGCCACCATCAGAAGGAAAGGGGTACTGCCTCACAATGATAGACCGTTATACCACCTGGACAGAAGCAGTACCACTGCAGAAATCATAGCAGAAGCAGTAGCGAAGGCATTCATGGCGGCATGGGTACCGCGTTTCGGTGTAGCTCAACGAGTAACGACGGATCAGGGCCGGCAGTTCGAATCCAGTCTATTCCAGAGACTAACCTCATTATTGGGAATCCAGCACACCAGAATCACCCCGTACCACCCACAGGCAAACGGCAAAATCGAGAGGTGGCACAGAACATTGAGAACCGCCCTAACTGCAGGAGCCAGCGACGATTCGTGGACTAGCAGACTGCCGATCGCAGTGTTAGGTGTGCGTTCCACTCTACATGACAGCATGGACGTTTCCGCAACAGAGATGGTCTTCGGGCAGGCTATTCGCCTATCGGGAGAATTCTTGGAACCACAAGCAACCTCTCCAGAACCCACCGCGCTCCTCGAGCAAATACGAACCCCCACATCAGAGCCCTTCGACCAGCTGAAGCTCCACACTCTACTCAGAGCATCTTCGTCCCCCACTCCCTAAAGTCGTGCACACATATTTACCTGCGAGCTCAAGGACAGAGAAAGTCTTTACCATCCAACTTCCAGATCGAAAAGCGACTATTTCAATCGACCAACTAGCCTGCCTTCCAGCTCAGTCCCCCAACCGGCCTAAGCGCAATACCAGAGACGCCCAACACTACCGTAAGTGCAGTTACGTCAGCGTATCGCACAAGAAGCGGAAGAACCAGCAAACGCACCGTCCGTTTCCTCACGGAGTGACCGGCGCTTTGGGGGGAGTCCTGTGGCGCCATCTATTAGTGGTCAATAGGTACCACCACCCCTGTGGCGCATCTGTTAATGGGCAAGAGGTACCACTACCTCAACTACTAGGCGCCTTCGCAATGTAAGCCAGAAAACACCTCTCAGCGAGCCACCGCTTCTCCATGCTTCAACTGTGCGGGTGGTATATACTCAAGAGGCCTCAGCGACGGTACCAGCTGAACCCGCACGGAAGGTTCAACTAAGGAAAACTCAAATCGAAACATGCTCCTTCCCGATGATGGCGATGGTGGAAAAATAAAGACATTGGGCCACAGACCACAGTTCCATCAGTAAGTATCTAGTCAAGAATATTATGTGTTCGCTAGTATTAATAAAAGTGTTTTCTTCACGACCAGTGTTAGTGTTTGCGTTACAGTTAACCCAACTGTTTCCACATATAATATAGAGATTTTTTCCGTAATTCTGCTTCATTTTATGATCATCGACCGTTTCAGGCGTTACCCATCTAGATAAACACGGTGATATAGGGACTTGCATAAAAAAAAATATAATCAAAAATCTTGTGGTGATGACTAGCTATCACGGAAAAAACTAATAATTGTATCAGTCTAAGTGAAGAGATTAGAACAGGTTTTCTAAATAAATCAATAAAATGAAATATTTTTTAGTTTTCTGGGCTGTTACAAATTGTTTAAAATAGCTTTAAGAGTACCGCTACAGTGTCTGTAATTTAATTTTTTTTTTGTTACTTTTCTTTGATGATTAATTTAATGTTAATTGAGTATAATGTATAAATAAATGAAGCGCTCAAATTACAGCAATAAAAGATTAGGTGTTTTTTTTTTTTCTAATTTCCTTTCACACGAGCTAGACTGTAAATTTATAAGCTGAGCTGTTAATTTACAGGTTATAATATAACATTCCCAAATATTAAGCATGTGCTCACATTTGGGGAGAGTACAATACCCTCAAGATGCTGAATTTTAGTTCTACCAACTTGGGCACCAAGTACGATACTTTGTGCTTATGCTGTAGAATATTATACTCATTTTTATTTATACCATCCCCTATTATTTACAACCTCCCTAAATCTAGAACAATGTAAATAAACTAATAGGTGCAAAAATTGCGAATAAAAATGATTTGCAATAAAGGAGCTAGAGCTTAAGGGCGAGATATAATTAATACATACAGAAGTGGTTGCAGCCGTTATGACAGTCTTTGAATTAGGACAGACGCAGGCTACTATCTCCCCAGTGAAGTGCATCACCGCTTCACATGTCAATATGGCCTTGTCGCTGTCATAGTTACCCATCCTCAAAGTGTGATCAGCGAATCCCCATGCCACGTACCTTAAAAAATAAAAGCGATAGGTGATAAGCTATGAGCGTGTGTAATTAGTATACAAAGATTAAAAAAAATCATTGGAGATTTTAGAAAAAATTGGAAATACAAAAAAGTCAACAAAGTCGCATTTCGTTTGATGAATTTTTTGCGAAAACTTCGTTGTCGTAGAAAAGCTTATCATACTCACACACCGGCAGTGAGGGAGAGATTATTTGCAACAAACTTATGTTGTACTCAGTAGACAAAGATTGTATTTTCGGTGAAAACTCAATTAAAAATTTGTCGTGATTGGAGTATTTCTTCTGACAGTAGCAAGAGAAAGTAGAATAAGTTTAACTTTATATAATGTTCTCTTGGAGCCAGAAATGTAATTTATTAATTTATTATATAAGCACTTTCATGTTAACAGTGCTAGTTGTTACACATTTGGAATACAATGCCAGTTAATTTAAAATTAATAATAATAAGGTAATGGGCAACGCAAGTTTTACCTGCTGTATTGTGGCGGGACTAACACTTTATTTTGCTCCACTGCTAGAACAGTATTGCGATCGCACTGAATTATCTGCCCCACGGGACCTTTCAGTTCTGTAACAATGATAGCTTTGTTAAATTAATTGGTTAAATAATTCATTTTTAATATTATTTAAAATGTTGACTAATTTAATAAATTTTAAGTTACTACTAATTCTTATAAGTAAATTATACTTTTATATTAAAAGTATTTGTTGACCGTTGATGAATTATGTTATGAACTTTGGTGAGTGCCGGTCAAGAAAGAAACATTCAATTATGCCAACGTTTCGACAGAATGTCTTGTCTTTATCAAGGCTTTAATATACAGATAGTCTTGAAGATGTGGAAACAGAATTTTTAGTGGAACAATGAAACTTCAACATTTTTTACTACATAGAAACATAAATAAAGATAATTAAAAGTACTAGTTGCTTGTGTTAAATCATCGTTTACCAAATTTGAAGAAAATCGTTAGAGCCGTTTTTTGAGAAAATTGCGAAAAACTGAAAAATCACTCATGTAATTTCGGTTGACCGATTTTGACCAATATCTTATTGTCAGGTCCCCTGGTAGAACTTGAATAAAACATCAACCTTGAACGTTCTGCGATTTTCTGTTTTTGAATCATGGTGACCACATACACACAGACACTCACACACATTATAACCTTTATTTATTCATAATACTAAAATAGCTTTAATTTTAATTACTAACAAGGATATTATACATATGTAGATGCAATGGCGACTAAAAATGTGTCCAATGCTCTTACGATTTTTCGTTTTTGTATTTGGAATTATTTTAATAAATGTATAAGCCAGAAATTTTACAGAGCTCCTGAAGAAGGGCAACCACCAATGGTACCCTAAACGTAGAGCAACAAAGAATTATTTTTCTTTAAAAACTCCTATGACAATTGCCGTACAAACATCTCATATAATTCAGAAAGCATTGCAATACATAACAAGTATATAATACAATAATTATTGTTAATTACAGTATGTGAAATGAATGCCAAAAATCTATATAAGAAAAACCTTTGATTGGATGAAGTGATGGCCTAAGATTGTCCAAGTTATAATAGAAAAGCTTCTCTGGAGACAGACTAGGCACCGATGTCAGCGGATTTGATTCCAAAACTGACACTCTTTGACCTAATTTCTTAGCAGGATGTGGCTTCTTGAATAACTGCTTTGGAATTTGACCAAAGTTGTTGATGAAACCAATTGTAGCATTTTTTTTTAATGGGTCGTCAATACTGCAAAGCAAGAATCATCAATTATATATTTATATATATCATTTTATCATATATATTTATATATATAATATAAAATGTTGAATATGTGAATGGATCCGCAATGCTGGATAACATTTGGTATTTCATCCGTCGTAGCATGCATATTTATTTTCTTCTTGACCGGTTTCGGATTTTCATCCATCGTCAGAGCAAATTCACCAAGTTCGTGTAGCGAGTTCACTTCAACGTAATGTTTCTGTTACTTGTTACTCACATTTGTTGGTTGTATATACACACCCAACATGCAAAATAAATATGCATGCTACGACGGATAAAATACCAGATATATATAATGCTTTCTCTCTCTCTCTATACTCTCTCTCTATATATATATAGCAAGAATTATCAAATATAAACATGTTGTCTATTATGGTTGTTTTGTTTTATTTTCTTTTTTTTAGTTATCAGTTAGTATGTTTAGTTTAATGCTTTATAATGAAAGTAATGAAGTCAATAATTTCTTGGTTTACAAAGTATATTAAATATTGTACTTTAGAATATTAGCATCAAAGATATTTCTATTATATCAGAATATTTTGCACAGAGCAAATCTCTGTTATCTCACTGTTTGACAAATGCATCCTGATGATGGGAGAACGTCCGAAACCGGTCGATGACCACAAAAAGAAGTAGGCTATTATGGAAAATATATCTGATGCTTTCCATTTCTGCGGAACCAACCACAACAACTTTAGAATATTAGTTTTCGTGTTCTAAAAAGTAAACCAACTGTTTAATCTTGTATCTTTTCAATTTTCTTCACAATAATCTAATGACATCAGTTATTAGTTGTTATATAAACACAACTCTATTGTAACGACATAATTTTCTACAATAAAATAAGTATACACATATGGATATATTTATGGTATATACAGACATATACCATAAACGAAAATTATTTGAAAATAAATTCAAGATTCAAACACGTATAAAGGTTTTTGGCACTGGGTAAAACAGTTACAAACTGTCTATTTTTCGGGTTGGAGATTGGAGGAGACGATTGGATGAATTATTTTATACATTTACTAAACCCACCGCTTAATATTAATTTTGCGGCTCCTTCAATATGGATCCCTCTGTCGAAGGGCATTTTTCTTTAAATGAGCTATTGTGTGTAATGAAAAGAGCAAAGGATGGTAAGGCCCCGGATTAGACTAGGTGCCTTACGAGTCCAAGAGTAAGAACATCCAGTCAAATTTTTTACAAGGTTTATTGGCTTTATTTAATAGTGTTTAGAACTCCTAATGTGCCGGAAAGTTTTGGTAGATCGATTATATTTACTTTGTATAAAAAGGGGGATAAAAGTGTAGTAAGTAATTACAGGGGAATAGCTTTCTTTGACTGCATTTCGAAATTGTTCACAAGTTTACTCTTAATAAGATTAAATAATAGGGTATATTGTAAACTGAAAATTATACATATATTAACTGAATGTCAGGCAGGTTTCAGAGAGGGCTACTCGACTGTTGATAACATTTTTAATCTCACTAATATTATTAAAATAAAAACTTCATCAAAGGGAGGTAAATTGTAATGTTTTTATCGATCTGAAATGTGCGTTTATCTCTTCAGATAGATAGATTTGTTTATATTTTTATTTATTTGGATATTGCTTATAAGTCTAATGACTTTTTGTTTATATGTACATTTTTAAAAAAGTAGTTGGTCTCATTATGTTTTTTGTAACTTTTCTTTTTCATAGCATAACTCCGCAGATGGACCAAGGTCCACCATGCAAAGTGTAATTCCAATGAAATATTTTTGTTTCTTTTGTATAATATTTGATAAATAAAACTCGTTATTTTATTATTATTACAAACAAATATAAGCTTATGATATATAAAAATTAATTCATTGGGTTTAAATAGTTATGGGAGGATTCAGTACAATAATTACTTAAATACAATTTAAACATTACAATTTAAAAACATTACAATTTACCTCCCTTTGATGAAGTTTTTATTTTAATAATATTAGTGAGATTAAAAATGTTATCAACAGTCGAGTAGCCCTCTCTGAAACCTGCCTGACATTCATTTAATATATGTATAATTTTCAGTTTACAATATACCCTATTATTTAATCTTATTAAGAGTAAACTTGTGAACAATTTCGAAATGCAGTCAAAGAAAGCTATTCCCCTGTAATTACTTACTACACTTTTATCCCCCTTTTTACTTAATCACACTATTAGTTAAAACTGTTTTTCATAATTACTTAACAATTGTTCTAAGTCACTAAAGCAGCAACATCCAAACATTTTTTGAGAAATGAGGGCGACTGAGACAGTCTCAGTTTGCCTGATCAAGGATTAATAAGAATCCACCTTCATAGACATGGACATGATCGTTAGTAGCAATATTCAAATAGGTTTACTTATTAGAGACTAAATAGCAATCATCCAGCTCATTAGGAGAAATGGGTAGCCAGTTGTTTATAAATGCTGGAATCTCAACCTCTGCTAACACAACCAAAACACTCTCAGTTAAATTTAGGGTCTGCAGAGATAATAGATGTATGCAGTATTTGGTTATACACATTCACTCCCAATAACACCTCTAGACTATAGAGTGAGTAGTACATTCTAAATAAAGTCTGTCATCTAGGCAAGCGATAACAGAGTTTTTAGGACAAATCCTTGAGTTTACCTCTACCTCTACGTTTTCGATGCAAGATAAATCATTTACATAAAGGATGAAAAGGATAGGTCCTAAATCGAGTCCTGCAGAACTCAACTTGCTATAGTCATTGTCTTGGACTTATGATGACCATTAACGTCAACAATCTAACACCTATCAGTAAGATAAGATTTGAAGAATTGCAACGCAACTCCTCGTATGCCATTTACTGATGAGTAAGCAATCAGCAAGTAATGAGAGATATATCGAACGCCTTTAAAAAATCAAGAAACATGCCAATAACACTCCGTTTTCAAATGCCGGGTATGCTTTGAGAGTAATTCAAGGATGTGACCTATGGACCTATGGCCAAATTGCTTATTATTGTTTATTAAATTATACATATTTATGCAAATAACTTCTTAATCTTTTTTCATCTAATTTTTTAATTTTTTTTGCGAAAATTGGAATGATGGCAATTGGTCGGTAATATGAACAATACTTTTTCTTACCGTTTTCTTTATAAACAGGAATTACTCTATTCACTTTTTTTCACTGGAAACACCTGGTTGAGAATATTAAATTTATAATATTCACAAGATGACTTGCTAAAGAGTGTTCTATGTATTTCATAATTTTAGAATTACAATTATAGGTATCTAAGGCATTTTTATTTGAAAGGGAGTTAATAGGATTCAGAACTTCTTCTTCTGTTACTGGTTACAGAAAAAAAGATTTCGTATTTGTACAACAGTTTCAGTCTCCCTAGACAGCCAATCTTCATTACAGAAAACCGTGATGTGGTGGGATTACCTACATCAACGAAAAACTAATTGCATTTATTTGGGGATATTTCTATTTCAATGTAGGTCCGTTTCCTGCCGCCCCCACTATTTATTATACTGAACTGTTATGTTCTATGTTGAACTGTCCAGTGTACTATGTTACACTACTTACTTAACTGAACTAGAATGTTTAATTTCTTAATCATTTCCCCGGGTCTTCGCCTTTTGTAAGCTTTCCTAAGTTTGTTTAGTTTAGACTTATCCTCTGTAATAAGGCCGCTGTTCATTGTTTAATAATTATGATATTGTTCCTCTGATTCTATAGCTCAGGTGTAAACCAGATATTATGTGCAAATGTAGGCCGATCTCTTATCTATCACTTATCTTATTAATAGGAAACAGTAGTTGAATATATGCAAAAAAATTATTAAAAACGAATCAAATAAATTATTTGCATCAGCACTATGTACATTTTCATAAATATCTAAGCTAAAGTTATTAAAAGCACCATTTTTAAAAATATCAAGATTCACAACATTAACTGATCTAGTATATACAGCATATTTGTTTATATTGGAAAACTTTTTAAGTTTCACAATAAACTTATTGAACAATGCCATATGATCAGATAGTAAGTTGTCCACAATTGTGGTGGTGCTTTCGTCAATGTCTGTTATAACATTATCGATACAGTGTTTCCTTGACCTTTGGATGGGAACCTGAACCCTTTTGTGGCGTCAGCGACCAATATCTTCTAGGGGAACATAAGAAAGAGAAGGAGAGGAGAACGCAACTCTGGAACTGCCTCCCAGACTGAGGCAGGCCAAGATCTGCTTGGGAGATTACAACCCAAAAAGATCGGAAGCATGCATTGGTCTCAGTAAGTACAAGCTCAACATTCTTAAGGGTTTCCTCACGGGGCACTGTAGATTCAGAGAACACTTGACGAAGCAAGGTTGGCGAGTGATGGCACTTGCAGATTGGTGGGGGGGGGAAGCCCGATACATCTCCTCACGGATGCGAGGCTGTCACCCAGAGATGATTTAGGAGCCTGGGTAGTTACCAAGAAGTTGAGGAGAATATATCCTTTCTAGAGCCCTCTAGAATATTAAGATTCCTAAGGAGCCTTAATCTAGGCGAGATGCTTGAGAAGGTGGATTGCCAGCGGCATCCAAGGGGCATGGCACAATAGACCATGAAGATTGCGTGCGGTAGACCCCTTCTACAAAAAAAAGAAGAAGGAAATCTGAACGTTTTCAGTTACATTTAAATATCTTAATGACCACAACTCAAAAGAATAGAAAACAGTAGCAGCTGCTACGATTCTTGGAGTCTGATTTTAACGATAGTTTATTTTTACTTCTTAATCTGTAACCCAAGATACATCCCAACGAATAGCGTTGAAAGAGCAACCTTATTGAACAAGCTGAGTTAGCTAATTATTGCTCGAACTAGCGCTTTGCCTAAATAGCAAAAATTAATACTAATATTCATCTTGGAGATTTTCGTGTTTTGTTTTTGGAAACACTATTTTAGGGATCATTTGTAAATATTTAAGATAGGATTAAAAAGATCAAATTTAACAAATAATTTGAATAAATGGAATAATCCAAGCTCATCAAGTTAATTATTTCTAACACATGTAACCTGAATAAAAATATAACGAAAGCAATACTCACTTATATATATCAACGTTGCCTTCATAAAAAAGATGATGGAAAACATTGATTGCATCCACTGCAGCCTGACCTTGTTGTTTACATCCAAATATCAAATCAATCCAATGATGCAAGTTTTGTGACACAAAATCACATTCCAAAGCTTCACGATGTACTCTTATGAATTCTCTTGGATCATTCTTCGCCCAAGGTGGCAGTACAACATCACCCAATTGGACACCATTTTGTTTGCAACCTGTAATTAATATAATACGATATAGCACAGTCAGTGAAATGGTGGCAGTGCTTATTACTGAAAATGGATTTTAATATTAACATAAATTTCTATGGCGTTAATGACCAAGGAAGTCGATGCCATGAAAAAAAATTTGTTGTGGTGGTTGGTTCCGCAGAGCTGGAAAGCATCAGAGACATTTTCCGTGGTAGCCTGCTTCATTTTGTGGTCATCGACCGGTTTCGGGCGTTCGCCCATCTTCAGGATGCGTTTTTCAGACAGTGTGACAACACAGACTCGCACAGAGTAACTTAGTTTCACACAAACTGGGGTGTATTTTTAAAAAATACTAGTATTTTTTAAAAATACTAATATTAAATTTTTAATTTAAAAATTTTAATTTAATTTTTTAAAATACGAGTATTTTTTAAAAATACACCTCAGTTAGTGTGAAACTAAGTTACTCTGTGCGAGTCTGTGTTGTCACACTGTCTGAAAAACGCATCCTGAAGATGGGCAAACGCCCGAAACCGGTCGATGACCACAAAATAAAGCAGGCTACCACGGAAAATGTCTCTGACGAAAAAATATTCTATGAATTTTCCAAGAAACTACTCCACTTTCAGTACTTAATACACAAGTGTCCCAACCTCATTCAATGTACACTGAATTCTACAGCGGCTCATTCTGATGATAATAATCTCTACAGTTTGAAAATCCTATTTACTCACTAGAATGAAAGGACTCCTTTTTGTGGCATACTACTTCAGAAAACAAAAATGCAATAAATTTATTATAACGTTTGAACTTTACTTACGGTCGTTCCTCGTGACCGTAAGCGTGCGAAAATAGTACATTTTCCACTTATTTTCGAGTTTGACCGGCTAAGAGTTTTGGGGCGGTGTGTACAGGGGGATCCCCCGTATGAAAGCCTTATTACACTAGTTAGATTATACTTACTAGAGTAGAGCAAATATTTTAAACAGTAGATATCATCAGGGTTGGTAAAGCGCCCACTATACCCGCTCCAAGCCATAGAGAAATCTGTTGGGTAGTTATATAACCAACTAAACGAACTAACTCACTCGCCAGCGCAGCCTATTTATACTGGGCCGCACAACGTAGAATAGCTGAATAGCCGATGTCATGGCGTAGAAAAAAAAGGTATATATAATAGAGGCATTAGATTGGATGAAATCGGATCGGAGTGGGGGAAATGGACGTATGATGGGGTGGGGAGAGGTTAAATGGAGGCATCGATTGGATTATAAGTTAAGTAGTGAGGATAATTGGCGAAGGGTGGGGTGGGGTGGATAAATGGAGGCATCGGATTGGATAAGAAATTAAGGAAGGGGGTAATGAGCAAAGGGTGTGGAGGGACAGGACCGTAACCAAAGGGGTCCGAGTGGGGGAAGTTGCCCCGCAAAAAGGTGCCCAGAATCGGCATTACCCCTCTACTATCCCCTCTAAATATCCTCTAATCTCCTTAAATTAAAATATAAGTTAAATGAGCAATTAGATCCGCAATGCTGCATAACATCTTTGATTTTATCCGTCGTAGCATGCCACATTTTTTTTTTTGTCTGACTGCTTTCGGATTCTCATCCAGCGTCAGAGTAAGGCTATCAATCAATTCGTGTAGAGATTTGACTTCAACTTAATGTTTCTATCAAGCAGAAGGATGTGTAGTTACAGAAAAGAATGAGTACAAATCAGTTTAAAACTGTTTCAATTTGCATTATTATTCAGGACGCGACGGCAAACTATGGCCTGTCAGTAATCTGTAAATTTGTAAGCAAATGCCCTTCATGACTGATTAGATAGCCATCAATTTAATTGATTAGCTGAAAAAAAAAAAATAGTAGCTATATCTGAATTTTTAGAAAGACCAGTTCAACATCATGCGTTTTCGATTTTATAACAACAGCTTTTAATTATAAGTTAAATGATACTAACCAAGATCGAAATTGTTGGCATTTGTTAGAAACTGAGGCAGATAGAAGAATTCAGGAATTAGTTCTTTAACATCCGCCATGTTGTGTTTAGAAGCAGAAAGCCATGCCTCGCGGATACTATGAAACATTCTGTCTGCTAAATCAAAATGGCCACCCTACAGGCATAATACATTTAATATATCAATTATTACTTATTTATTTTATTTTATAAAAGGAATTTAGAAAAAATTGAACTATACAAAATAAAAATGAAATGAAAATTATAATATAAAAACAAAAGTATAAACGCAATATTTGAACTAGTACATTTATAAGAAATAAATGGGTGTGCTAGATGTGATAAGGATTGAATTGGAGATAATTTAGGAGAATAAGAAATAAACTTGTAGATGCAGTGAACAATTTTGTAATTAATACTAATATAATAGCAACTGCTAGGACTTTACAGTGGTTGTATGATACTTGAGAATAAAGGTAGCGAGAAAATAATTAAGACCGATTGAGAATTAGAATGATTTGACTGAGTGGTGTCGATAACTGTTCTCCTGAAGGACTAGCTCGCCTCTACATATATCAAATTCTTCCGCCCTAGGTTAGCCTAAGTAGGGAGTAACTAATAATTCGGATCTTGGTTCTTCAGATCCCACGAATCATAATGATTCTAATGAATCGGATCCCAATACATGGGCTATAAGGACAGTGCAATCTAGGAGGCTCGTGTACTGATTGTACGGACGCGAGCAACTATAACCTCCCGCTGCGGCATGTTTCAGTTTGGCCTCTGGATATGACTTCTTGAACAAACACCTTGATTCGTCCTCATTGTGCCGGATGGCAGAAATAGCTGCAGTCCACTTGCTTACATATGCGGCGCTGCAGGGACGTGAGAAGAGGCCTACAAGAATCGTTCAATGCAGAACCAAGCCACACTGTACTGGGCTGAGAGGAGTCGAATGGCCTTGAAGGCCAACGACGAGACGGTTGGATTAATAAAAAAACATTTATAAGAGGCAAAACAGAGTTCCTGTCAAAATGTTAAAATGATTGGCAGCCAACTTATCGGCTTGAATTAGTTTCCTTGATTTAAGTCTAAATAATATATTAAGTCTCGCAATGTGGAACGTTTTTCTTTCCCTTACAAAAGTATGTAGAGACCCTAACAAATTTTCGAAAGAGAGTTTCGAATTGAGTTCAACGCAATGGTTCTGTTACACTCACACTTGTTGGTCTGTTGGTAATATAAGAGTGTATATGTGCGGTGGGTTATAAGGTTATGTTATATGGGTGTGTGTTTAATGACAAAATGGAATTATTATAAATAATGATTTGACATTAAAAAATAGTGTATAATAAATAGCACTGGAGCGTCTTAAAAGAGAACAAATGAGGCAAAGTTAAAATTTTAATACAAATATTTAATAAAAAAAAAATCTCTCGCTATAAGTATCATACAAAAGCTATGTTTTCTCTATGTTTAAACTTATAACCTCCCCCACATATATACAACCAACAAGGTGTGAGTGTAACAGAAACATTAAGTTAAAGTGAACTCTCTACACGAACTTGGTGAATTTGCTCAGACGATTGATGAAAATCCGAAACCGGTCAGGAAAACCATAAATATGCATGCTACGAAGGATAAAATACCAGACATTGTTTAATTAGTTACATTACTGAAAAGATATCATTATACCTGAAAAGATATATTCAGATGCCACTTTGCTTTGGAAAATAATTTTACGAATAAATTCTTCTACATACATAATTTGGTAGTAAGAATAGAGCAGCAGTTTGGTAAATAATTAAAGGGAAGGGATTAGCACAGTGGTAGCGCGCTGGTTCCCGCGTGGAAGTCCCGGGTTCGAATCCAGCTGGCTGCCCTTAGATTTTCTCTTCTCAGAAGCCTCTACACTCTCTGCCGGCGTGGTTAGTATTACCCCCAATGAGAGAACACAGTCCGAAGGCTGGGACTGCACTGAGAAGGCTCGGCGACAGAATATATCTTCAGGTCGCAGTGCACATCCTCGAACACGAAATCTAAAACCTAAATCTTAGTCAATAATTATAGTTGCATATATTCTACATTTTAAGCCACTGACGAGAAAGAGCCGGCAGGGCTGAGGCCTCTTCTTAAAGAAGGCAATCGGGTACGTTTCTTTGAACATTAAATTAATCCTTTTCTCAAGAAACAGAAACTTTTTAAATAAAACTAAACCAAAATGGAAAAGTAATAAAGAAACTTTTTAAGAATTAGGCTAAACAAAATTATTTTATTTTTATTTATTCATTTTTATTTTCTTTTAAATCGGTTTACACGATAAAAGATATTAATTTTTTTATTATTAACGATTTTATTACTTATTTTTATTTTAATATTCTTATTGTTTTAAGAGTTAAGCAAGAGTTATCATAATTTTCAACTATTGATCTTTTCCATTCGCTTCTGTTTCTTGTATACTTCATCCACCACAGTCTGCCCCACACGTGCTTTAAATCCTGTATCTATTCGCATATTATGATTTTAGATTTTTGTTGATTAGGAATCTAGTACCTCCTTCTCCTATTTTCAATTCATACAACCTACAGTTTTCTCTTTGCCTCCTGGTCTCCGCTAATCCCACCAAATGCCAATTAAGTTTTTCCATTTCTTCTTCTAACATTAGGATTTTCTGTTGTGGTGGTTGGTTCCGCAGAGCTGGAAAGCATCAGAGACATTTTCCGTGGTAGCCTGCTTCATTTTGTGGTCATCGACCGGTTTCGGGCGTTCGCCATCTTCAGGATGCGTTTTTCAGACAGTGTGCCAACACAGACTCGTACAGAGATTAGTTTATTTGGTAATAGTTACTTATAGTGAGTTGTGAAACAAGTCTCTGTACCGAGTTGTGTTGGCACACTTGTCTTGCAAAATATCCTCCCATCAATGACGGAGGGCACGAACGCCTCGCAACCGGTCGTCATGACACCTACCATCAAAATCTCCGAAGCACGGTATGTACCAGCGGATATATGTCAGGTTGTTCTGATTAGGATTTCCCTGTTGTACTGAAATGTCCTAAGTTAGTGGTAAGCGGGATAACCTAATACTAGGAGATGGGAAGGTATATGAGATGATGAGACGATTCTGTCAGAGGTTATTGAAAGTGAACACGGTGCGGTGCTAAATATGGGAGGCACGTCGGAGGACATTGTTGGCGCCACCATGTGGCTGATACGGCGAGCATGTGATATGGCCATGCCGAGGAAGAGTAAGAGCCGTAGAGGGAGGACCCGGTTTACTGGTGGACGGATGAGATCGCCGAGCTCAGGAGGAGGTGCCTACGACTTAGGAGAGCAGTCACCAGGGCTAGGAGAAGAAATAGGAATACGGGAGAGGAAGAGTACTCGGAGTTTAGTCAGGCGAGGCGGAACCTCAAGCGAGTAATAATGGAAAGTAAGCGCCGTAAGTGGGAGGCTCTGCGGGAGGAAGTAGATCAGGATCCGTGGGGAGTG